>VZUA01037172.1:37126-51683 GCA_013401035.1 Horornis vulcanius
TTTCAGGTCTCCATCTGGCCCAAGCTTAAATGAGTCTTATCTTCATAAAATACTAAAGGTCAGGTGTTTCTCATGCCAAATTATGTAGGCAAGACAGACAAATCCAGAACTGTGTTTAAAACAAGTTGTATGTATTTTACAGCATCCCATAGCACAGGCAGGATTACAGGGCTACTTATTCATCAGTTAGAGTCAAACTAGAGTTATGGTTTTGTGCTAGAAATGAAATGGAGAGAACTGCCAACATACAGCAGTTTCATCACTTCATATATCCAACATCCTGCACATACAGGACAAAGATTACACCTTTAAATGTGCAGGTGAAAGTGACTGTGAGCCATGCACAGAAATGCCCACAACAACTTCCCCTAAGAGCTGGTATTTCACACATCACCTACCTAAAAAAACCACACAACATTTCTTAACTAAAGGACGAAAACTGTACCAGAGTGAGCCATTTCATTGCATCTCCCCCTGCCAGGAAACAGCTAAAATAGATAATGAAGCTAAAATAAAAAGATTTAATTTTGGCTAGCTTTGGGAGTGGCACTACAGAGCTTCAGCCAAGAAACACAGGTATGTACAGAGCTGGGTAACCATATACTTTTATCCCTTAAAAACCAACATCCTTTATGGCTATTGGCAGAAAGTAGCTGTATCACTCAGCTGATAACTTGCTGCATATTGGTCTTTTTGCAATAAAACAAACTACTTGTGTCTTTGCTCCTCTTGGCACTGCAGACAGGGCTCCCTTGCAGTGCTTAGTTCCTTATGCTGTACCTCACAGCAGTAACACAGTGACTGATGCACTGCAAACCAGGGGAACATGGACCCACTGATGTTTATCTATTTTCACCTGCCTTCATCTATGCAGCAGTGCACAGGTGTCTGGGAGATGCTTTAAATTTGAAACAGAACTATGGAAGGATGAACTAATCACTTCAACTCCAAATATTTGGCTTCTGACTCATCATCCTTGTGTCTGCTGTCAGCCATGGAAGGAAACATGACCATCACCATTACCCAGGTACCTCTTCCCAATCACTTTGCACTTCATGCCAGTGCACCTACACATGGCAATTGCAGAACAAACACAGTTTTTCACATAGTTAAGATACAGGAAGTCTTTGAGATTAAATTGCTTGGACCCTGGAAGTTCATACACTCAAAGCAAACCAGGACAATCAATGGTAACCTGTAAATCTGAAACCATGTCTGTTTCACAGAGTCCTCCAGCTACAAAACAGAAAAAGAAAGTACCCAGGGAAAGCAGCAGATATACTCCCTTGTCCTTATATTCCTCCCTAGGCATCTGCTTTGGTCACTCCCAGTGGCATACCAGACCAGCTAAGCTTTGGGCTAACCCAGCAGGGCTGTTTTCACATTCTCAAGAGCATTCCCTTCATACCTCTCTTCCTAAATTGTTCTGCAGTACTGCTAAGAGCCACAGTAAAACACAGCTATGTTCCACTGCAGGCTTAGACCTGAAGCCAGAAAGGATTTTGTTTGTTTGTTTTGAGTTGCAAAATATATCCAAGTCTCATTATACATACACACACAGCTGTAAAGAAAAACAAACCAAGCAAACAAAAACTCTTCAAGACTGAGGAAATTCATGACACAGTCCAAAGACAAAGCACATGGTTGATGCATTTGTAGTTTGACAATGCTTTTTGCAACCAATCCATCTCATGCAAGTATCAACACTGTGCCAGTTTCTCAGTAGGTGCCCATGTAAATATTTCCCCCGTGACAGCATTTAAAAGCAACCAAGATTAATGATAATAAACACTGCAACACCCATACAGAGATCCACCTTTCCTCAAAGACCTTAAACCACAGATGACTTCTATAAGGTGGGAGCCAATAGGTCAGCTCACATTGTGATTCCTTACTAAAATCTTGCTTTTCAATTGCAAGAGAGCAAGAATATGAAATGTTTTTTAAAAAAATTAAATCAAACACAACAGTAGAAAATGAGGCAGCGATATGAAAATAAAACTCAACCCCCTTCTCTCTTGAGCAGAAAATATTCACATAACTGAGGTCATGAAACCCCAATTGCCTTCTGGATAATTACAAGCACTTTGAAGAAAACCACCTATCTTCAGAAAGACAATAGAAGCTGTTTTCATTTACACACCCTCCCCTTTGTTTTTCAGGCAATGTTTCCCACTAATGAGTATCCAGCTGTTAATGACTTGGGTCTATACCAGAAGTTGAATTCAAAATTCAAGTAATTCTAGCAGATCAAGAACATCAAACAGGAGCTGTAAACCTGAGCAGCTTTGCAGTATTCTAAGAGATTACTTTGGTTCATGGTTAATTTACAGGTAAATAAAGTGAGATAAGCCTTAGGCTTCACCAAAAAGTCTTCTGTCTGCCAAAGGTCTGGTTCAGCCCTTTACAACACAAGATTAAGTCTGCCTCCTCCTACAAGGGTGCAGAAATAAACAGAAATATAAAGACAGATCAATAGGAACAAAGCATCTGTCAGCGAACTCGTCACATTTGACTAATTTAGAAAACTGCTGTCAAGAGTGACTGAACCACAAGAAGTAGCAGAAGCTCTCCCAAAAAACCATTTAATTCTTTCTCTTTGCTTTAAGGCTATCTATTTGTTTCATGAAATTCACTCTTAAATGAATAAAAGCTGCACTAGTCTGAGAACAGGAGGTCAGTCTGTTCCAGGTATTGTTCCTTGAGGACTAAAAGCTAATATGGCTATAGAGTCCTCAGTTCAGGCAGAGAGAATGTATTACCAAATCATCACACTGACTACAGTGAAAATCAAGTTTTGGAACCTATGGATAGCAATAGCTTGAAGGCAACAGGAGAATTATGGATATTAAAGGAGTAAAACAAAGTACATTCTTTGATTTTTCTTTATGAATCTGGTCCCATCTGCTTTGCCCTTAAACTCGTTGGCTTCTGCCAAAACCTCACTTCACACAGCAAATGAGATAATCAGACCAGCAAAGATCTACAAAGCTGAACATCAGAGTCTGACAATGCCATCTCAGTGTACCCAGGCTGCTGCAGCAGCTGAGCAAAAGGACAAAGCTTCAGAGGGGACACCACAAAACACACAGCACCATCACCCACTGGCCAAACTCTGTCAGTGCAAAATGAACAAAGATCAGAAATTTGCAATTATTTCAATCCTCCCTTGTCAGGCCTGCACTGGAAGATACATTCACACTGATGATTGCTGACAGATTCTGCACAGGCCTTAGTCCACTGCCAAAGGGGATTACTGCTGTTTCCCTGCCAGGCACAGGACTAAGAACTGACAAACAGCAACTCTAAAACTAAGGAATGCAAATAAAGTCTTCCTCTCATGCTTCTTAATAGCACAGGAATAGCAATGGTTGTGAATATTTAACAAGAACTTCCACATTTCCAACCTGCTTCTCAGTGGAAGACTTGTTAGACTGAACAGTTTAGTAATTACTTACTTAAGGCAACATTTTATCATTATTTCCCCAGCAAGTCAGCCAATATTTGTGTGTTACCGCCTGTAGTTTCACACAATCCTCTTCACAGAGAAGGATTAAGTGCAGTCATAAAACACCCACCTGCATGGGGGATACAGCAGCAGCTGGAGGGGTTTTCATGGGACTTGGGCTCAGGGGAGTGCGAGGAATTGTGGCAGCAGCAGGGCTTGGAACTAGGAGGAACATGGAAAGGAAGCCATGGTGAGCATGACGCTGTTCTGCAGTGCAACAGGAGACTGCTAAAGCCAACCCTCACCTTGTACTTTACATTACTAGTTTTACCAGATCACACTCTCAGAATTTCAATTAGCAATTGACTGAAAAGGCATTTGAAAGTATGCCTACACATTTACTCCCCTGCAATTACCTTCATTTGCTGTCTTTCTATCATCCGTGGTAAAAGCCTGAGTTTGCTGGGGGTGGACAAGGCTAAGGTGCAGGATACTATTACCTTGGCAGATGTAAATCATGGCATTACTAGTTCTCTGATCTTCAGACAATTAAAGACATAGCAGCAGGCTCCTGGCTCTGCCAGTAATACAAGGAAGATAAACTGTATCACCTGCTTCTCCTTTCTAGTTTCTAATCAAAGTCCACGAGGACTAGATTATTATATACATTAAATTTTGGGATTAAACAAGTAACATTTTTAGAAATGTATGAAAACAGAAAAATTCTAAATTGGTGAATCAGTGATCTGATGTTTTAACAACATGACTAGATATGAATGCTGAGGTAGAAGGCAGATACTAGCTTGAAATAAAAGATTCTGAAGAAGGGAAAGGGGTTTTTAGCATTTAACTAAACTAACTGGCAATAAAGCACCTTCCTCCAGAAACACACTAAAAAAACCTTCTAAATTAACACTAGAAAAATCAAAAACTGTAAATACCTATGAACAATACAAGCAAGCACGGAAATAGAAGCATTTACAGAACAGTTAAATAAGGGAGATGGTTCTGAATCCTAAACTTCCTGGTTCTAAGCAGTGCAAAGCAGCTCTTGCTGTGCACAGTATGCACAGCACTGTCTCTGCTAACTTAGTCTGCTTCAGACCAAGACTTTTTATACGAGACTTACGGTGACTTTGTTGGACGTGAAAGTCAAAACCCAAAGACCTGGCAATGGAAATATTTTAATCCATACAAGGTCTCATATGCAGTTAAAGATGAAACCCAAGTATTACTCATTTCAGAGTAATTACCTGGACTCTTTATTCTGATCACCTACAGAGAAGAACACCACTTCTTCCCACAATCAGAATCATAGTAAAGTCCATTGTCTCAAGAGTGAGACTCCTTTCATTTTAGCAAATATCTCCTGTATCTTTCAATAGGTGATCCTGGCTGGATCTTACTTTTAACTGTCATCAGAGCTCTGAGTATAAGATATAAGTTATTAAAAGAAATAAACTCAGCTCTAGCTATTACATGGCTTTTAAAATGCTTAATTTGGTACATTAAGTTCACATTTTAATAAGCGGGCTGAAATCAGCTGTGCTCCCAGCTATAATTATGTGTGTCATATGTGTTTATGTATTTCTAATATACAGGAGCACTGAATCAAAGCATCCAGCATATGAGTCACTGGCAATGCGACAGCAAAGAGAAAAATAAAGACAAGACAAAAAAAGGATGCTTGCACTTAACTGCAGTGAACAATCTGTTCTGCAATGCAGCTTGGGTAGGTTTGTTTCAGCATCACTTGGAGGTCATGACAGGATAAAGCAGTTTGAGAGAGCTGGGCCATCAGAGATGACCACGTGGCCCATGCAGAGGGGCAGCCTGTGCAGCTGCTGCTCTGGCTGCTGGGACTCACCTTGGGAGGAGGCACTGTCAAAGGACTTGATGAGCGTTTTCACAGTGGGAGTTGGCTCTGAGGAGGTGGAGGATCTGCGACTCAGGCCCATTCCTTGTCTCAGAGCTGCCAAATCTCTCTCTACTGCATTCATGTAATTGTACACTCGACCACGTTCTTCTTCCTGCCTGAAGTCAATGTGCTGCTCATTTAGGGCATTTAAAAAACATTTTAACGTGCTAAGTCTTAAAAAAATTAACACAAATGGAAGCTGAATTAAAATCTATGGTCCAAATGGATCATTACAGGAAGCTAGTTTTCTTTGCACTGTAATTCAGAAATAGGTTATCAACCCAAATTATTACTGTAAGTTCTTACTATTTGTCAGCAACAGAGCTCAGCATCTGGTAAAAAAGTCTACCAAAACAGTATTTGATATAAGGCTTAATTCCTGCTCCTATCTCACACACACACAGATGGAAAAAATTGAGACTTAAGGATTTTATCATTCCACATGAAAATAATCATCTCAGAGGGGAGAATTTTTTTCCACCTGAATAAATGGAAAACAATTCAATACTTAGGAGGTAAGAATATATTTCTGGTGTACATCTTTAGGCAGCATCAACTTTTCCCCAGGTTTCACAGCCTGTGCTACTTGATCCTACTAGATCAAGTACTAGTAGAATTTGGTAAGATTTACATTATGTTTAGCCCAGCATCTGGTAAGATAGATGTAAATACAAATCTATGCTACTAGATGCTGTGCTAAATGTAATGTAAATCTTACCAAATTTCCATCCATGCAGAAAGCATCATTACTGTAAGCTATATACATATCTGACCCCTAGAGACAATGTAGTCAGGATTCAAATGCTGCTGTTCAAGATGTTCCCATCTGAGGACTTTAATACTTCTGAAGGACATATAGCTCAGTTTCTAAATATCTGGAGCACCTAATTCAAGCCACAATACATCACAATTTGGATTATTTTTGTTTTTATATAGAAAGCACCTCTAATTATCAGTGGAAAGAAAACAGTGTAAGTTATATGCAGAACTAGATGAAGGTTTCTTCTCAGGTAAAAACCCAGCTGTGTTTTTAACCACACCAAAAGCCTTGGCTGCTAATAAGAAATATTAATGATGGTACAGAAAAGCCAACGCTGCTTGTTTTTCACACCGTGGGAAGTGAAATAATTTTTAGCTGTTAAACTGGAAAAATCCTGCACTTCAACCTGGTTTTGTAAGACCCTGGCTGGATTAAGTATACAGTACAAAAAAAAAAATATTGCTGTTGTAAATGTACCTATTTTAACCGCTGAAAGCAGCATAAAGCAGCTTGCTGAAATATGGATCCTCACAGTGAGAGGATGTACAAACATCTGGAGCCTCAATAATTAAGAAACTGGATTTCCAAAAGTGCACCTTCCCTGCCAAAGAGACCATATACCCTGTTGTCATTTGCATACTTGCGTGACTTTATCTCCTCCAGCTCCTTAGTGAGCTTCTCGTTCTTCTCCTGCGCTTCGTGCAATCGGCGCTTCAGGTCCCCGATCTCTTCCTGGGCCTCGGACTTGATGTCATTGGCTATAACCACTGCAGTCTGCAGGTCTGCCTGGAACTGACGCCATTCTGCTGACTCCTCCTGGAAGCAGCAATTTGGAAGTTAAAAATAAAAGTTATCCTTATTATTCATAGTTTTCCTATGCTGTTAAAGGAAATGAAATAGTGAAACGACAGAGGCACTTGTCCAGTGTTAGGCACAACCTAACTCACAAGTTAAATTGAAGAGGTTTTGCTGGAAATAACTAGACTTTGAAAGTCATTAATTTCTTTTCTGGAGACAAATAAAATGTTCAAAGTGGAGAAGAAAAATATTTCATATTAAACTCCACATCAAAATACTCAGGAACATTTTCTCCGCAGGCCAACATCATATCTTTGTGACAGTGAGAAATTTTTAGCATTGTTTGGTGTCTGTAGGTCAGTAAATACATTCCCCTGATGCCTGTCTTTCAGAAATAATTATTTTATTGGCACTGTATCTAATATTAGCTTTTGACAATTTCATATGCTGGTCTTAAGGCATTCTAAGCTTACAATTTATTGACTTTTTCAGTTGTTACCTACCCGAAGTCTCCTGTGAAGATTCTTGATCTCTCTTTCCATGTCATGCTTTTGATCCTGAAGTTTTTTAACTGTATCTGGGAAAAAAGAGTTAAATTCCCTATAAGATCTTAGTCAGGGATTTATTTACTTAAAAATGAGTAGCTGAAAAGACCTGCAAATGTTTCTGAAGACTTACTCAAAGACATTTTTATAACCAAAGACATCTGATGAAACATAGTTTGAGAAGGAATAATTTGCCAGAGGGTGTTAATAGGTACACACTCCTCTGTGACTGGTAAAGGGAGCAGCATAAGCAAACTCAATTCTTATACAAATCCCAAATCACAATACTAAAATAACAAAGCAATAACAAAGAGCAGGTAAACCAGGTAGGCAATTTAACATGAAAGGATCCTAAAAACACTGATGTCTGGGGATTTTCCCTCCTCAAACATAAGCTGCAGCTACAGGAAGCCTTTTGCTTCACAGTTTAATTCCTGACACAAAGCAGCTGACATAACACTCACAGCCGTGCCTTCCACAGGGATAAAACTGAACTCATGTCCCCAAGAATCTGACATTCTTGTCTATCAAGCTACTATTTGAGGTCAAAGCAAACTATATTTACAGCAAAAGGCCAAACAGTCTGTGAGCTCGTGTTATGGGAGAGATGTTCCCCTAAATCTGTCAGCAGAGACACAAAAGGGTTCACAGCCCGATCACAGCAGCTCCTGTGTGGCGTCTGACAGACTGGCTACTGCAATTATTATTCATTAGTGACTTTATTCAATACACAAGGACAATGTCATTGATTCCTCCATTCTTAAAACTAATCAACTAATAAAGAAGAACACAGCATATAATTCTAATCAGTGCATCACTTCACTGATCCTTGGATTATAGGATGTTTTATTTCCATTGCATTTGTATGACTGTAAAAACTGTAAAAATGATAGAGAAACTGACTAAATGCATTTTGTTGTTCAGCTTTGTTATCCCAACACCTGTTGGAAACAAATATTTTTCCTGTATATTAGCAATGCTCTTTCCACAACATGACTGAAGGTGCCTAATCCATTTAGGCTGTTCAAGACACGAAACCTTCTTCAATAGCCCCAAGTACATGGACTTTTAAAGTCACAGTTAATTTCTTTACAAGAGCCATATAAACATCAGCTGGCCTGAAAACATGATAACCTTTCAAGCTTGGAAAAGTTGGAACATTAAAAATAGACAGATACTTCTGTATTTATCTCCTCCTTGCAAGACTGCCCATTTTAAGTTACACCCAGCTGATCTTTAAGCTTTGAAGATAAGCCTACAGGGTGGGCCACTCAAATCTCATTCTACTATGATACTTAAGCAAAGCCCTCCAATTTTTAGCTTGTCTCTTTATACACAACTTGTTTGAGCTAAATTCAGAACTAAGAGGCCAGCTTTAGGCCAAAGTTATAAAACTTGCTCCCCCCCACCTTTTCCTTTAAATACATTTTGGAACAAATCAAGTTGATGTTCATTTTTACTTTTAAAACAGTTCAAAGAAAAAATGTTTTTAAAAACAAAATTTGCAGCACTACTAAAGCAAGCTATCTAAAAATAACCACAAGCCAGAAACCATAAATGTGCCCACAGTTAAAGCTTGTGTAGTGCCATTGTTTTGAGCTTCTGTGAGTTATGAAACGGACCATTAAATTTTAGTGTATTTATGCTTTGAAGTAAAACACAATGGTCTGAATATTCTGCAGGTACCATAAATAATACAGAGCAGTTTACAGCAGTTGTTGGAAACAGTGCTCTCTCTCCTCCCCAATCAACCAAGGAGATTTAAAAACACCCTTTGCCAAATTGCAACTGAATTTGAAATGCAGTGAGAAATTATGACTAATATAAGTGATTTCACCTCTTCCACCAACTACAGCCAGAAAATTCAAGTACTCAAAACAGGGAGAGGCTGCCATGTGGCATCTTTCCTTTCTGCATCCTTGCAAACTCCACTCTCTTCTCTAACACACACAAACCCTTTCCAGCTCCACGTGCCTGAATTTTCAGTATGGTAGGAGAGGTACTTGTACCATTATCCAGCCTCCTTCTTTTAAGGATCATGGACAACAGAGAAGACTGAGATAAAAGAAAAAGTAACTACATGTTAGGATAAATGAACAAGGAGACTCCTCTGATGAATGAATAGGACAATAAGAAATGGCAAATCAGCTAGCTTGTGTTTTCCTGCAGGATCCAATTACATCCACATTTCACAAAATGATATTGATTTAAGCCACAGTTTGACAAGACTTTGCCTCCACCTAAGAGGCAGAAAAAAAAAAGATTATGGGACATGCAGACTACAAATGGTAAAGAAAAGCTTTACAACTAGGGCTGGGGGTGGGAGGAAGAGTTTTGTAAGGCTACCAAAGAAAAGGTATCACGAGGTTCTATATCTGAAATTTTTACTAATTATAATATAACTAGCAGTTAGAATTTATGATTATGACATAAAAATGAGTATCAACATTCAATTGTTTAATTTCAATAGTTTCTGGGGAAAATAAGGAAAAAATACTAACAATATTCAGACACGTGCAGCAGTTTCAGAAAAAATGACAATTCCTGGGAAGGGACACTACATCAAGTAATTCTGACACAGGCATGCCTTATACTGGGAGATTTTGATCCTTTAGCATAGAAATGGCTATCCTGGAACAATCACAAATACACAGAGTAGTATAAGAACTACAGCTTCTTTCTGTAAGGAAGAGGCACTGGGTACAAATACAAAGCTCAGACAATTTATAGATCAATCTTGATTTGGAGCTCATCATGTCAGACAATACGTCTATACAGCAAGAAAGGTGACCTTTTAAGGGTCCACCATTAGCCAAAAAAAAGTACAAAAAATATTTTAAAAAGTACAAGAAATGAACAACCTATTGACTTTTCCAACACTTTGTTAGAAAAGGTCTAAATATGGTACTGTAAACATTTCATTTCATAACTGCTGTCAAGATCTTTTTCAAATGAGATATAGCAGAATTAAAACTAACACTGTCAGATCCATAAAAGAACTATTCACTGAACATTAAATATATCCACCTTCTAGCTCACCTACCTCTGTCCTAAAAATTTACTGACTTGCATAGCTACAGACTAGGAGAACCTATGTGCACCTGTGCTAAGAGAACAAAAAATGGTTTTTGTGCTTCTCACAGAAGAAACCTCTGAGAAGTGGTAAGCTGACCTACAAATAAGTTTCTGCATATCAGGAGTCAAACTTTTCTGGAAAAAATTTCCCCAGAAACTCTTATTAACTGCTTGGGAGAAACAAAGGTTTCTCTTTCCCCCTTAGTTACTGTGGATGACTAATGTGACAGCTGGGCCACCTGACTACTGCAAGTTTTTGGGAGTCAGAAGTGAAACCCAGAGGGAACACGCCATCTAGTGCAGTGTCAGCCTTCTCCACCGTCCTTCCCTCCCCACTGCCTGCTTCAGCTCAGCGCAGCAGGGAGGATATAAACATACAGATTATTTTAATACTTCTTAGACTTTTCACATACAACAGAATCATAGAGTATCCTCAGTTGGAAGGAATCTATAAGCACCATTGAGTCCAAATCCTGGTCCTTCACAGGTCACCCCCAACAATCCCTCCAAACACTCCCTGAGCTCTGGCAGCCTTGGGGCTGTGACAACTGTCCTAGGGAGCTTGTTCCAGTGCCCACCACCCTCTGGGTGAAGAACCTTTTCCTGGCATCCAACCTAAACCTCCCCTAACTTAGCTCCAGCCATTTCCTCAAGTCCTGCCACCAGTCACAGAGAGCAGGCATTGAAGACCAAAACCAGGTCTCCCCTCAGTCTCCTCCAGGCTGAACAAACCAAGTGCCCTCAGCTGCTCCTCATTAGGTTTCCCCTGCAGCCCTTTAGGCACTATGCTTACAACTCTTCATCCCAGCAGTAACGAGCTCAGCTGCAGTGACTGCAGCTCTCACCACATCTGGATGGATGTCAGGAACACAGAGTGTGTTTTTCATCAATGCAATTTGCATCCTGCTGCACACATCAAAGAGACCCCAGTTTCTCCAGGCAGACATATTAACAGCTAAAATGTGACAGTTCAATAGCCAGATTACTGTGAAAAATGTTCCATTGTAGGTTCCTTGTGCCTCTTTTTGGTGTTTGAAAAGCCCACAGTGAGGCATGCCCTAAGTACCAGGGCTCGGAGTGTTTCCCATTCCTCCATTACTATTTGTATTGATTAATCATTAAATTGAATGAACACTCACCACCTCATCTATTAGGCATCTTTCTCCAAGCGGAAAGTCTGTCTTTAGTAAAATCTTTAAGGTCTAATTTTCCATTTTGTGTTTAGAATTCTACCTTTTAAATGTTGTATTCACAACCTTGAAGTCCCAGGTTTTTCACTATGTTCTATGCTGTCAGTATTTAGAGACTACCATGAAAAAACTCCTGTAAGAGGTTTAACTATGAACCCACAACCAACAGAGTTTTCAAGATGTCAGAAAAAAAATACACTTTTAAAAGTTTATACAGTTCTTCGGGTGCCATCCTTTCTTACTGCCACTAGATGCCACTCTCCCTTCAGCACACCACTAAAACAACAGCTTGCTTTCCTCCAAAGGAGCACGTCAGGACACTGGCTGGTCCAGATGAATTTTCCAAACTATTTCAAGACCAATGAATAACAAAGACTGTTGCAGTTTTTTGTTGAGAATTTCTCCCCTGGCAGAGGTTTGCCTGCCTATATTTTTACCAGTCGAAATTAAATATCTGACAGCTGGTTTGTACCCGCAATGCAGAAGCACCTAAAAATCAGAGCTTGTCATCAGGTATTGCTAGGCAGATTCCTAAATATCCACTTGACTACAGTTCCCTGCATGAGTGTACTCCAGTTAATGAACAAAACGAGTAGAAAACTGTTTAACCTTTTTGAGTCTTTGCTCCAAAATTATTCTCTTTAAGCACAGAAAGGGAAAAAAAATTCAGAATAAAATCTTAAAACTATTTTATAAAGAGAAGTAGTGATTGCCTTTCAAGATAAAGAAAGAAGGGTTGCTTAGGGAAACAACACTCACAGCTATTTCTGAAGATACTGAGCTTGAATAAACCATGTAGCTTGCTTAAGACACTAACTTCTCTTGATAGCAGACCAATTTAAAACCCTTTCTATGAATATTTCCCTTGTTAGAAGGAATAATGCTTTGGTTTTTTTGTTATCTTATTTCATCTTTGAAAAACATGGAAGACTAACAGATATTTGAATTCCCTAAGTAGCACTGTGCAAATATAGCTTGCCAGGGTAGAGTTGCCTGTGTTCTTATTTAGATGGAGACTAATTGCAGAATTCCAGCCCGTGGTAGGAATGTCTGAGCAGGTCTTCAAGATCAGAGAGGGAACTAAGGCACAGAGCTAGACAGGTACACAGTAAACATGTTTTCCACTATATGTTTTTCTACTTTGAAGAACAACTTGAAAACAGTATTAGTAGATTTCATATTTGTTTTCTATTCACAGGTTTTTATTCCCACACCAACTACTAACTGGGTCTGGAAAAGCTAAGCCAACTTGATTTTTTTCTTCCCTTAGTGTGTAAGGATTCTGCAAAATCTAGTCTGACTGGAATTTAGACATACAAAAGACAAGTGGAAATATTTTCAACATTACAGTGTTCTACTTGAGCTTTTCTTAAATCATCCTTTCTCTCAAGAGAAATGCATAACACTTACTCTCCAAATCAGATATGATAAGATTGTCATGAAGCTTCACAGCACGGTGCTGCTCTACTTCATCCTCCAACTCAAAGATGGTTTCTTTCATGTCACTCCTCTCAGTCTCTTTCTCATCTAGTTCTGTCCGAAGCTTTTCCAGAGTCACATTGAGATCCTCAATTTGTTTCTTGGCCTCTTCTTGGAACACTCGATATTCATCTTCAACCTAAAGAAGACTGTATCTTAGTTGCATATTAAACATACTTTTAGTTTTGTAACTACCACACTTACAATCTATTTCTGGAACCAGAAAAATACAAGAGAAATGTTAGCCTTTGACTATACATTGTTCTAATGCAACTCTTTTCCTTGGCCAAAGTTAAACTTTTTTTATTCCCAGGCTGGATATATGAGCATTCCCAGGTACTCTAAGAGCAGTGCCCTGCTCTTAGAAGCAACAAGTGAAGCAACACCACCATTGTATCAAGGCTGAGGTTTCATGAGCAGCTGATCCAATTTAACATCCAGCTGCCATGGAAAAGGACAGGGTGGGGGAAAACTCTACCCTTCCTTTCTCTTGTCAAAAGAGAAAATGCCTGGTCTCTTGTGCATCAATTTTTGTGCTTGCTGGACCTGTGTGATGAGTAATTTCCATAAGCAAGTGTCACAATTGTGCGTGAGGTGTGTTAGTGACTTGAAGCAGTTCTCAGAGGAGTCTGTCAAACTATTAAATTGAAAAAAAAACGAAACGGGGAAGGGAAGAAGTGGACTTGGTTGACTTCTCCCTTGCAGGAGCAGGGGAAGAGGTTTTTTTATCCTGCCTCCTAAAACTGTAACATAAGTAACAGGCTGGGATTGGAGCCACAGGAACATTAACCCAACAGCAAAAATGGGGTGTCAAAAAAACAAGAAAAATTAGGTTGTGGCTTAGAGTGGGCAACACTGGCAGGCACCAAGTTTAATAGACAAAATACCCTGCTTTTATGTCATCTGCTTCAGTGTTTTTTTATTTTAATAGCACTCTCCAACTTCAGTTATTAAAATTATTTTAGTATATTTTTCACCCCAAATTAAGGTTGATTCTAACAGGCTCATGATCATGACTAACATGTTGATTTGCAGCTAATATATAGTTCACATATTAAATTTGGCATAAATTGTCTCTTTGAGAAGATATACCTTTAAATGCATATGTGAAGTTATTAAATAAATTATGTGATTCTTGCTTTTATATTAAATTAGGGTAAATACTTTTATTAGACATAGCTACAACATAAATTAGAAATATTTGGGTCAAAACAGAACTGGAAATAAACATTCTGATCCAAAACCTAATCAGCATACAAAGTTTTGCGGAAGGTCTGCAATTTAAGCCCTAAATTAGTACAATATCTTAAATACTGTTTAAGTTTGGCCACTGAAATAAGTTGT
>VZUA01037183.1:0-10552 GCA_013401035.1 Horornis vulcanius
CCACAGAACAGGTACAGCACAGGCAGCGGGAGTGCAAGCTTCCCCCAGACTGCCCCACCAATGTGCCTCAACCCTGACCTGAAGGGACCACTTCTAGGGATGAGAGGGGATTCAGTCTCCATGCTCATTAAATTCTTGGCCTGTCTGGTGAGACTGCCAACAAGGTTACCAGTTAGTACCATTTGTGGTGTTGGGTTTTGTGATATGGACACTAGTCCACTGAAAACTGGATCACATAGGCCACTGAACAGCCTTCAGATGGTAACAACTGTTGGTCAAAGGTAATCTTTCTTATTTCTATTTTCATTATTTATAATTATTCTTCGCAGTAGTAGAATTCCAGGAGAGGCATGGGCTTTCCCTTACCAAGCCTTTTATCTAGAGACTAGCTTTTTGGGGTCTATAATGCTTATTCTTGGAGCTGAAAGTCTGGGGGGCTTTTTTTCCTTTCAGTACTAGTGTGCCATTTCTCATTCTACATTAGCAGTGTTACAGTGGTCAAAAATCAGTTGCGTTATTTCAGCTGAGTGTGCCTAGCTTTCACCACAATGCAGTGTGCAGAAAAGGTTTTCCTTATTTAAATTTTGTACTGGACTTAGATTTTTAAGTGCCTAATTTATGGCATGACTATATTGCCAATTCTTTAGGAGGCATTTCAGTTGTGTCTATTCTTCTGTTCTTAAGATTTAAAAAAAGATGAGTGGTTCAGACCAAATTCATTCTTGATACAGTTATTAATTACAGCAGACTTGAGGTAGAGGTAGGGTCTCTGTGGAAGTAATTTCACCATGATACCAACAGACTTATGGTAGGCTGGCCACTAACAAGCATTTTTTTCCAACTATGAGAGTTTGACTTGAGCTCAAACCTTTGCATGTATTTGTCCTACTAGTCTTCTTAATTGGTTTATGGCTCTTTTTGGATTAGCAGAGTTCCTGTGTCTTGATTTTTGGAAACTTTAAAACCAAGTAAGATTAACTGAAGTAATGTACAATAATGATTTTGCTTTCTGACCTCTTCCCACTCCAGGGAAGATGTTTTCATTTGATTCACCGTTCGTTAACAGTGTCCTTAATCAAATTTCATCTCTGAATACATGAGTGTATAAGAGAAATCCATGAGTTGGCATAAACCATCAAATTAAATTCACTGCATCAACTCCACAGCTAATGCAGGGCTTAACCTATCCATCCTGTTGCACATTAGGGTTATAATTTGTGCAGGAAGATTTTTTTTGCCTTAAACATCTGTAAGGTTGTATTAAGTATGGGTGTTACAGCTCCTGGAAGTTAAAGATGGAGTGTACTAAGTCTCCAGAAGAGTGGACTGTTGATAGGACCTTTCCTGCAGTTATACCTCTCCACTTCTTCTGACGTGGAAATTTTAGAGTTCGCTTTGCATGCTATTATTTGACTTACAAATCTGCAATGACAGAAAAATCAGAGCTTGTTTTGTTAGGCAGCCAGAGTAGCATTTGTATCTGAACTTGTCACACTGCCCGCTTTTGTTGGATTTAGATATGCCAAAATATATAGCTGGATGATTTTGGTGGGAGAAATCCCCTTCAGTAGTTTTAAATTAAAAGTCAGTCTTGCTCATTCATATCCAACAGCTGATTGCCAGTTAGAGTGTAAGTTTTTAGATATGAATGAAATTCTTTGTTTCTGCATGCCAGCTCTTTGAATTGTTTTGACATTTTAGTAGGTTGGAGGAAGATTTGTCGCAACAACTAATAATGTCACAGCTCCAATTTCTGGATTCTGTTTTAATTAAGTCACCTGTGTAGGACATGGAAGGACTCTAGCTAGTGAAGTTTCTGGCAATTATAATAACCTTATCTTTTTCAGGGACTAAGTTTTGATGTCTCTCAAAATAGAATTAGGACTAAATTCAGTATTTTTGGGAATTAGATTTTACTGTACCAATTAAAAGCAACAACAAAATTACCACCTTGATTTGTGTGTATGTGTGTATATTTAAATTCAGGCAGTTTCTCTGCTGTAAAACATGGCACGCAGTTTTGGTACTCCTGATGAGATTATTTGGATCACTTCAACATACATGACAAAATAGTATTTCAGAAATACAATGGTTGTGATCTGAACTTTAATACTTAAATTTTTACCTGAATTTTGCAATTTCTGGATATACTTCATACATGAAGATTACTGAACTTTGCTCTGCTCTGTTAATTTTGAAAGATGAGATAGAATAGATAGACACAAACCTGCTTAGTCACAGTATAGCAGCCACTGTTGAACTGTAATGCTTTATTCCTTCCAAGGCTTTATTCCTTCCTTGATTAAATAAAGTATTTTTAAGTGATACTCTTGGACTTAAGGAAGTGCAGTGATCTACAGGAGTTGCGATTATGCCCAGATTCATTTTACGTATCTGTACTTAGTTGTGATGCTGAGCTTCCCCTGTCATCATACAGTTTATATTCACACTAACCTATAATCTGCCTTTTTAAACTGCAAGTAGTCTTTTGACTGTGTTCCTAAATTAGTTTCCCTGGGTGGAATGGAGCTGACCATAAATTTAAGCCAGTTGGAAGTATTCCTAGTGTTAACTGACAGTTTAAGAAACAGGGTAAAACTCCAGAGGCATATCACAGAATCCATTCTCTTCCAATTCTCACACTAGAACAAGCTGTGTCATGTTCAGCTCATCTGCATGTTTGTAGCCTAAGACCAATTTGAGAAAAGTGTTTTGATTAAATCAAGATTAGGCAGAATGCAAAAAAAAAAAGACTGCAGAGAAAATGTTCTTACTGGAGAATGCAGACAAGAAGAAGAGCAGCAGAATGTGGAAACCTTGTTCTTCAGACACTGGTTAGTTGTGGTCAACCTCCTGTAGCTTGTGGGGTAGTAAGATTTTGATTTTCCTCAGATCAAGATATTAAAGGTTTATCTGAGCAGCAGAGACCATCAAACTAAGAACTGAGGCAAAAGAAGAGGCAGAACCAGCCATGGTGGTGAAATTTGCTGCTTTTATTCCATCCATGTGGCTATTTCTCTTTTTTTTTTTTTTTTTGTTTATGCAAATTATAAACTCGTAATCTCTGGCTGCTTGATTTGTTGCTTAAGTCTATTTCTGGTGCCATTATCATATTATTTCTTTATCGGGCAAAGTTTCAGTAGTGTTTGGCTAGCAGTGTAAGACTTTCTGCGTGAGCTGACACAGGTTTTCATTGCCCTTTTTGTACCTTTTTTTTCTATAAGCTTTTGTTACATTGAATTATTAATAAGTTTAAATTATCAAGGTTTTAATAAATAAATTTGTTGTTGGGACAACAGCATTATTAGAATAGTTTCTCAATATTCTTGCATGATAAACTGAAAATGTTGTATTTTTATGCTTCTTTTTGTATTTTAATATGTAAGTACAAGAAGGGATATATAAGTTGAATAAATGGAATTTCTTTATGTAAACAGTTCCCATATTCAATACTTAATAAATGTTTAGTTTTCTAGGACAGTTGCATAAGGACAGACTTCTTCTGATGCTGTCATGAATTCTGTGTTTTTCTCTATAAGATCAGATTCATGAAGTCATAGTTGTAACTTGCACTGGAGTGGTGTTTATTCTTACCAGACAAATGGTTTTTAGACAAATCAAAAAGAATTTATTGTTACTGGGAGCACTAAATAAAGCAGAAATTGCTTCAAAGCTAAACCATTTTTATTTCACTGATGAAATATGTTTACAGCCTTGTAGATCAAAAGCATTTCCCAATACTGACTCAGCAAGTGCTTGTTAATTGTTAAAGAAAAAAAAATCATCTATTTTCTCTCATTGCTATTTCTTGATATTTTTGCAAGGTTTGGAAGAATGGCACTTAAAACTTGATGGAAATCCGTTCAGTTTCTCTTAAAATGGATTTCAAGCTTCCTGGCCCAGTTTAATGAAGTCAGCTTCATTCCTGTGTGTTTGCCTTTAGACATGAGATAATTCTACTTTAATTGGATAGTTATTGTTTTCCTTAAAAATACTAATTTTAAGGAAATGTTAATCACCACTTCTTCAAAATAGTTGAAACTTCTTCTTGTGAGCAAATGTGATTGACAGTCTTAAAAGCTCTTAATAAACATTTATCCCTAAAACTAAATACACAGTCAGATGTGTTACTGAAATTTCTATGCTTCTAAATAGATGCAAGGAACAAATGAATTTCTTCTTGTTTTTTTGTTTGTTTTTTTTTTTTATTTTTTTAGGTCATAATAGTAACCACCTCTCCAAGCTCAACTTTTGTACCCAACATCCTTTCCAAGTCCCACAACTATGCAGCAGTTACAAAACTTGTCCCAACATCAGTCATTGCCTCAACTACTCAAAAGCAGCCTGTGGTTATCACTGCTTCCCAGTCCTCTGTGGGCAGTAGCAGCACCTGCTCCACTCCCTCCTGCGCTGCAAATTCTATTGCTGTGACTGCTGTAGTGTCATCCACACCATCAGTGGTTATGTCAACAGTAGCACAAGGTATGGCAATTATCTTATAAAGGCTTTCATTGAGGAATGGGACTTTGCATTGAGAGTAGCATGGGGGAGATGCACTTTTTGTTTACATACAAGTAAAGCACAGGATATGTGAAAGAAATCTGCTGATGAAGCTAATCCAAGAGACTCTCCAAAAGTTCTTGTTGAACTGTTTTCTTTTGTACTTCAACAATTAATGTGCAGATCCTCCTTTTAAAGAGGATGTGGTGGGATGGTGTGACCTAGCTCTAAAACAATATAACCTCAAAATGACTGGCTTTAAGAACTTTGTCTGGTGTGTAGAAGAATGTGTATTTTCTATGTTTGAATGTGGTTGCATCTCTAAAAGCCCAATTTACAAAAACGTGCCAAGTTAACTTCAAGTAAATACAATTTATTAACATGTCCAGATGACAATTCTGAAAGGTAGAGAAGTGTTTACACGTTTTTATTGGTGTATTTTATCAGCATGTCAGTTTTAAAGTCCTTTATAATTACAACCTGAGTGGGCCTGATTAAAATTCTTAGGTTTCTGATTCAAGTTCCAACTGTGTATGCTAGCTTGACTGTTTCAGCGTCACAGCCACCAGCTAGCATTTGAAAGGGAAGCTGTGAATGAATGAATGAATGGGCCTTAGTGAGCAGCACTTGAAAGAAAAACTGCCTGACAATGACTAGTGTCACATCACAATTTTTCCTGGTCTGTATTTTCCATTCTTGTTCCATTCCACAAAACATTGGGTGGCCATATCAAGGCTAAGGAGATATTTTCCTTCCCTATTGCTTGTGTTAATATAATCAGATATTAATCTGTGGAGCATAAGAGCTCACAGCAGGCTTTCATATTGTGAACTGTTGATTTTTAGTTGCGTTTGATCATGGAGGAGACTTTAATTCTGAAGTACATTAGGTGGAGTATCTATCCAGTGGGTTTTTTTCCCAAAACTGTCAGTGTCATTGCAGAAAATGCTGGTGAAAGGTTTTGTGATATGAACTGGTAATATTGTCAGATGTAAAGTTAAACTTGTGAATGAAAAGAGCTGCTCAAGGAAGTGGTGTAATCATCTTAAATGATGCAGTGAGAAAAGTGTTGCTTATTTAGATTGCCAGAATTGTACCTTTACTATGATTTGTCATCATCACTGTAATTTGTTTCTGTTTTCCACTACAACTGGGATTTAGTTAAAAGTTATTTCATACGACTTCATCTGTTTTGGTGCTTATGGATGTGTAGTTTAGAATTATATACAAAACCATGTTTTGCTGTAAATGTTTTGAAAGCTATGTATGACAGAAATAAGTAATAAGATTTATTTGGGAACTTTGTCTTTCCATCTTACAGCAGACTTCTTTTAATTGCTCTTATTTATAAGATCACCTAACATCATGAAACAGGCGACCCACAGTTTATAACTTACATACAATTACTTGATTTTTTTTTAAATGCCAACTGACTCTTTTGCTAACAGATACTCCCTTCCAGCATTGATGGGTTTGATATTTGACTTATCACCACCTTGTTGTCACTGTGATTTTGGAATCATTGAATCACAGAATGTTTTGGGTTGAAAGGGACCTTAGAGAACTAGTTCCAGCCCCCCTGCCAGGGGCAGAAACACCTTCCACTAAACTAGATTGTTATAAATATTTATAATATATCTATATATTTAAAATACTTTCACTATAGGTATTTTGCTGTCTTGAAGCTTAAAGATGAGTCTTTGAGAATATTATTGAATTATTTGTTTTACAAAAGATGCAGAAGTAGACTGGGTTTATGGTCTTTCCATTAGCTGCTCTTCTGCTGCCACATTGAAAATCTGTGTAAAGCTCCATTGCCTCCTAACAGAGCACTTCTGCTAAATGGGAGCTTTATTTCCTCACATATATCAATGCATTTTTCAGTAGTAAAGATAATTGAAATATAAGATTATTTTAGAAATTACAGTATTTTTCTTTCTCATTGCATTGTTGAATCTTAAACCATTTACTCTTTCACAGGTGTATCTACGTCAGCAGTTAAAGTTGCCTCTACCAGACTACCTTCCCCAAAAGGTTTGGTTGGGAATCCAGCTCAGATCTTAGCACAGTTTCCCAAACAACATCAGCAATCTCCCAAGCAGCAGCTGCACCAAGTCCAACAGGCTCAACAGCAGCAGCAGCAACCGCAGCAGCAGCAGCTGGTGCCGTGTTCTGTAGCCCAGCAGCAGCCACAGCAATCTCAGTTGCCAGCTGGCATCAAGCCCACCATTCAGATCAAACAGGAATCAGGTAGTTGGAGTTGATCTTGGGTCATACTAATGAGGTCTGACTGGAACTCAGGAAAGTAGGGCAGAATTATGTCCCAAAATGTGCATGGGGGAGTGGTCATGAAGGCATCGTTTCTTGAGTACAGGATTTGGCTTCAAACATGAATATAAGTAGATAGTGAAGGATGTTTTAATGTTTTTAAATAACAGTAGTTAAAGAATTTGGTTCTTTTAGTCTTCTTGTTTGGTTCAGGTATTACAGATGATGCTTTAGGTATATATGTTTTTATCTTAGAGGTTGAGAGGTATGTAAATAACTTCAAAAATAATGTGATTGGCAATGTGAAACACACCAGTTTCCTGAAGATCCAAGAGTTGTTCTACTATATCACCTGGAAAAATAAGTTCGTCCATGTTTTAATTATTTACTTTGGTCCAGATATCAAACTGTACTTTTGAGGTACTTGTCAAAACAAATACCATTATATCTGGAAGTTAGACTGGATTCTTTTTGTGACATTGATTCATTCAGCTGACTTTGGGCAAGTCATGTAATCTTTATTTCTTGGCTTTTCTCTGCTGTAGTGCAGTTTTTATCTCAGCAAGAAGTAGTAAGAAATAAAGTTTGCAAAGTTATCCAGTTCTCAAATAAGTGCTATAAAAGTGCAAAGTATTTTTATGTATATTCATATAAAATCTACTGATTTTATTTTTTTTTTTTATTTTAATCCTGTCAGTAAAATTATTTTTTTTTGTATCATCCTGTTTAGATCTAAGAATTAAAATAGACCATGGAATGAAAAAATAAACAACCCTACTCCTGTCCTTTGATAGAACTACCTTTTAGATTATAGGATCATTTCTTGCTTAAGAAAAATAATAGCTACTAAAGACATAAAAAAGGCTTCCAGCCACTGAACAACATCAATATGAGCTTCATTTCCTTGTCTTCTACAATGAATTCAGGCTCTTTGTGCTTTTTAGTTAAGTTTCTTTGGAAATACCATCTGATACCAATTCTTTCTGGAATATATGAATCAGTTTTCATGGAGACTTTACTTTTTATCCAGTTTTGTGTCTGGATGATGCAGAGACTTCAATTTCTCTTTCAGTTTGGAGCTTACTTGCTCTGTACTGCTTTTATAGTCAGTGTAGAGAGAAGAAAACATCTCTGGAGGATATTCCACATCTCAAGTGGACAAAATTTTTCCCCTAGGAATACTTGTGTACAAACGTAAGTGCTTCATCTAGATGGGATTCATCCAGGCCATGTGTTCCATGGCATTTGGCCACCACAATGCAATGCGTTTATGTCATCATGGAACAGATCATAAGATGCATATCTCCTGGGTGCACTTTTGAACAGATTTTGTGAATCAGCTAGTTTGCAACTGACAAGTGAATCTCACAGAGGTACCATTCCCCAACACAAGATGGAGAAAGAGGGAGCAGAATCCCTAAGGTTCTGAGGTACTAAGGTGCCCTCATCCTTCATTCTTACTGATTCTACTCATAGCTTAAGCCAAATTGCTTTGTGGCTTTAAGATAACCAGTAAATCAAGGGGAAAGAGAGCAGTTTACTTAAAGTAACCTTCCCCAGCCAGTGTCACAGTTGCTTCCTTACAGTCACTAATACTCCTTGTGCAGAAATGTTTTTTAATTTATTCAGGATGGTAAAGTTTGTCTAGGCTTATGACACATTAGGATTTGCAGACTGAATTGGTGAAGAGTTACTTTGTTTCTAGGTGGTTCATTGTACATGAAGCAATTTGGTCTTGGTTGTGACCTGTTGACTCCTGGGAAGGTTCCGGTTTTTTGTATCATGGACCAGGAAAAAAATAAAAATTATGTCAACAAGTCAGTGATGAAATGGACAGTGGAAGTAGCTAGGAACTGAAACAGGCACATGAAAGGCAAAGACGATGACTTTCTTGGTATTTGCAAAACAAAAAAACCCAACCAAAGCTAAAAAAAAAACCAAAAAAAAAAAAACCCACCCAAAAAACCAAACAAAAACCCCTCAGAAATTAAATAATTCTTTTCATGATCAAGAATACATGGGCTCAGAATTGAAGCCTTGTGGGGCTACTTGCCCACTAGGCCTTGGTCTGAGAAAGCATTTCAGAAGGTAACTTATCGTGCCTGTATTTTAACAGTGACCTTTCTCCTTTCCTAGGTGTTAAAATAATCACTCAGCAGGTGCAGCCCAGTAAAATCCTTCCCAAACCAGTTACAGCGACCTTGCCCAGCAGTAGCAATTCACCCATTATGGTGGTTAGCAGTAATGGGACTATCATGACAACTAAACTGGTCACTACTCCCACTGGTAAGTTATGGCTCTGAGAAGGGAAGGGAGGGTAAACCCAGACATACAGGTTTCTTAGGGTTAAAAAAAAGCACTTACCTCTTCTGAACAGTGGGCACATTCACAATCCTGTTATTTATTCTAGATTAGGATTTTTGCATTGAGTGCTCTTTTATTCCTGTTTGGATTTGTACACAAAAACACCATTGTTCCTTCCCCACTGGGTTTATTTTAACGGAAGTTTTCATACAACCTGTACAGATACTTTGCACTTCTGTAGTACCTTATATTACATGATTTATAGTGATTTAACTCAAGCAGACAGGTCAGCACCATTCCTGTTGTGCATAGATGAACTTCAAAAGACATGTGACTTGCTCATAGTCCTGCAGTGAATTTGTAAAAAGACCAGTAAATTGAAACCTAAGCTCCCAGTGTTTTTCTGGGCATCTGATTCTATTTGTGTTTCTAATAGATGATAATGCAGACTGTTCTGATTGTAAACTTGCATGAGGAAAACTTGAAAGGTAGCTTTATCCCAGTTTTCAGAAAGCTTGTAATTTCTTGATTTTTTTTTTTTTTTTAGCATGGGCTGGGAATACTAGAACCATAAAATCATTACAGTTGGAAAAGCCCTCTAAGATCATCAAGTCTGACCACTAATCCAGTACCACCATGTTCACCACTAAAATCCTTGTCCCAAGTGCCACATCCACATGGGTTTTGAATGCTTCTAGGGATGTTGATTCCACCACTTTCCTGGGCAGCTTGTTCCAATGTCTGACCACCCTTCCCATGAGCAATTTTTTCATAATATCCTACCCGAACCTCCCCTGGCGCAACTTGAGGCCATTTCCTCATGTCCTTAGCGTAAACTAATGGTTTAATACTCTGTAATTTTTAAAGTACACCACAGATACATTTTTGAGTATGTTAGAAAAAAAAAAAGAAGTTTTGCAGTTAATTTAGTTGGTAAAATCTGTACTGTGCTCTTTTGGATGTGAAGAAACCTTTCTTGATGAAACAAACTGCTTTGCCCTGTGATCTTTAGCAATTAAGGGCACTATCTGCAGCAGTACAAGCAGAATGGAATTTCAGTGTTTGTGTAGCTGTTACTATTTTTGAACAAGTTTCTTTTGTGGTCTCAGTTCTCTTTCCACTCAGAAAAGGACTAGTAAACAGCATTTATACTATGTTGAGAGGTTTCTTCTGTGCTGCTGTATGCTAAGTCCGTAAAGTAGCATCATCATTGTAAAATATATTTTTTCCTAAGGGTGTCACTTAAACCAGTCATTAGTGGTTCTCTTTATAAGCAATCTGTCATATAGGAGAAGTGTCATTCCTGAGAGGAAGGGATGAGTTCTGGTCGTGTCATCCAATGCCTAACGCCTGGGCATCTAAGGGAGCAAGAGGCAAACCTACAAGCAGAATCTGCACGTTTATTGAAAATTACGATTTTATGCACGAGGACATGAATTAAAATAAGGCAGTCGTGGAACATTTGTTAAAACACTCAGAA
>VZUA01037201.1:13947-43100 GCA_013401035.1 Horornis vulcanius
GGACTGATGCAATTGCAAATACTTTCCTGCATCCCCTGATAGATTTTATTAATGACATCAAACGGTTTCATGCTCTGCCTCGTTATTAAGTTCTGTGCTGGTAGCGGATATTGCATTCCTTTGTGTAAGTCCTGTAATTTTTCTGAGTTTTGATAAGGCCATTAATCACAACACAACTAGGCTGATCCAGACCATGCTGGTGTCCAAGACAACACTACAATAACCACTCCTTAATAACCATTCTCCCTTGCCTAGCACCTGTAGAGGTTTTCTCTGCTTAGGCAATAGTCTTTTTAATAAATATGGGAGAAGATGAGGACTAAACTAACATGGTTGTGTTTCAGTAAAGTTTCCTCAAATAATTGGGATAAGGCTGACCTTATGAGCTCAGCTTATTATGTGGGATTTGACCTCACATCCTCGTGACTTCACTGCTAGTTGGAAACATTCAACATCCGTCAATATTCAGACTTAAATGATGCCAAGTACTTGAAAATTCATAGTTGAAAAGGAATATAAATAGCACTGAAATCTTTGCTCCTCAGTAGCCTGACACTGAAAACCTTCTGCTGACTGCAAGCATTAGGTCTCCTTGCATTTGCTAACCAAAATCCTGGCTTCTTTCTAAATAGCAGCTGACAGGTCAACATCTAAAGAAATCACCCTGACAAAGAGCACAATTGGGCAGCTTTTGGCAGGCTGCTATCCTCATTTCTCTTTTAATTTTATTTTAGGTTTGCACAATTCCATTTGTGCATTGAGAATTACTGAAATGTACACTTCAAAACTTTTCTGTGGCCCCACAGAGGTCACATACAGGCCTGTATGCATATCCATATATAAAGCACAGGGACTGTGCTACATATGAACCTCAAAAAAATGAGAAATGTAGTCCTGGGGGAGGGGAAAGGCACATACAGATCCATTTTCTTCTTGTAGCCAAGGTTTGCTTCTTTTGCAGCACCTACAGCCACCTGCTTTATTTGGGATGCCTGAAGTCCAGAGGTTACCTATCCCAGGACAAAGCAGACCCAGCACTTCAGAGAGTTAAAGCCCAGCAGGTGCTAACTGCAGCAGGGTACAAAATGAGCCCCTTCCATTAGCCCTGCACACAGCCAGGCTACTGCAGGGGACGGTCTGAGCAGGGCAGTGGAGCTCCTGAGAGTCTGACTCCTTCCCTGAGCTAAGTGTTTAACATGCTGGGTCTGAGCAAACCTTTGTTTGACTTAGGACCTGTCCCCTGCAGCAGCCAACAGCAAATAACACAGAGAGAGCACGTATGGAGCACACCACAAAGGTTTTCTTTCTCAAAAATACTCTTCCAGTCCACAGAGATTTAGGGTCGACTGAGTTCCCCAGTCAAAGGCAGTGCTCTGGTGTCCTACAGCCCTGACTGAATCTCCCAGAAATACAGGGAATTGTTAAAGCAACCTGGAAGGTGGACATGCCCCAAACCTTGACAAATGGGCTGAGGAACATGCACAGAGGGGTTTTCCTCCTTAGTTCCATTTCTGCCTCCCAACCGCCCACCATTTGATGCCTCTGGCCCTACTAGAGGACAGTCAGAAGACATCTCTGACTGACCACCTCAATCATCATCAACCTCTCATCCATTTTAGCCTGATTATCTCTTGTTCAGAGGACAAGGTCTAGGGCAGACACAGGAGAGTGTGAGACTGTGTTGCACTGAGTCGCAACAAAAGCTGCAGCAGTGAAAAGCTCAGCTTCTGTGGAACTGTGCAGACAGGACTGCTCTGGAACCTGGATGCTTCCTCACGAGGGAAACAAGCTCATCCCATCCCTGGGTGGGTATAAGTCACAGGTGAGCTCAGGCGCTGTCTTACAAATAAAGTTAATGGTTGACCTCTTCGGGTGTGAAAGGGTCTGGGTTTGCAGGTACAGAGTCAGTTATGGCTTTGCAGCAAGACAAAAAATGCACTCATCATGTTCATCTATCACACAAGCCTGTAACAGTCAAGTGATTTTAGTGCTCTCTTATGGAATATTACAGCCTACTGTGCTTGGAAACAGGCAATATAATTTCCCAAGTTTCAATAAATTCTATTAGTTACCCCACATTTAATTTTTCTTCAAGAAACTTGCTAATACCATCTCATTTCAAAAGTCTCCAGATAACCAGCTTTGGTTTTGTGAAGGGGAGGAAGAAAATACATTTGTTTTGCTTTGCTGTACAACAAAGTTTACTCTCAATTTGCTTTTTAACTATTAATAGCATCCCCATATAATGCACCTAGTGTTTAATAGTACAACAGTAGAACTAGAGCTCCTTCCCTGCCTGGCTCTCTGATGGCTGTGATTCACTTCCCAGGCAGCCCAAAGTACATTAGCTATGTGACTGGAAACAGGATTAGGTGTTCTGCCCATAAACAGATGAAAGCATGTCCTTCATGCAGCATTTCATGAAGCTCTCTCTGGTAAAGTGCAGGTGACACCATGATAGAATTAAGCTACACTAAGAGTAGGGGATCCAAAAGACAGGGACAATAGTCACCAGGAACTCAATGCCAAAGGAGTGGATATAACACACCAGGGAAGAATTCTGCTCCAAACATCCCTATTCTCTGTGTGAAACTTCAGTGAAACTATTAGAATGTAAGCCTATATATAACTGGATACAGTAACTGGGAAACAAACTTAAAAGATGGTATGTGCAAATGTCCTAGAAATACAGGAAATTATTACAGTAGCCTGGAATGTAGAGAAGGCCCAGCCTTTGACAACTGCTAGGTTAACCTGAATCAAGACAGGCTCTATATTTTTATTCCTCTGGAATGTTAACCTTGTTAAGCCCTAACACATTCTGGAAATCTGCCCATCAGTTATGGAGTTTGTGCTTTCACAACAGCAACATCTAAAAAAGAGAGAGAAAGTAAACCCCGAGCATACCTTTTATTTAGAGCAGTAAAAGTATTAGTGATATCAGAGCACTCTTTCTGGAAGTCAAACCACCAAAAACCCACACTAAATCAAGCTGAGACTACAATGACTGATCTTCCTCTCACTTCTCTTTCAGAATAATAAAACCTGTGTTGTTTAGAACCATTTCTAAAATTTGAAAAAAGGGAAGGTTAAGAACAGACATCAGAAACCTTTTCAGTTGCAAGACCCCATCCCCAGGTACCCACGCAATCCATGAATAAACTCAAGGGGATCATGCTGTGCCAGAACATGCAAGTCCTAGAACATACTTTTGTGAAAATGAGCCAAATTTATCTGAGCATAAGCTAGAATTAGAAAAATAGCAGATGACAAATTGCAGCACCACAGAAATTCCAACAGCTTGTTTTGAAATGTTGAGTTAATTCTTAAAATAAGGCTTTAGAGTTGAAGTAAGATTCTCAAGAGATCCAGGGAACTTAGTTTAGACACATGAACTTAGATTACTTTTAGAAATTGACTGGACATTATTAGCCAGCTGCAGTTTTCTACATTCTCCTCACATCAGAGGGCTGTTCTAGGTGCTCCTCTGGCAGTTATATCTTAGAGCCTTTTTTTTATTTTTAAGCTATTCTCACTTTAGACCAGTTACTCCTGGCAGGCTTGAAAGAACTCCTCACACCCTCCTTTCTAGCCCTATCATTCAGCCCTGAAGCTGGTTGTACTTCAGATGCAGTAACTTTATAACCTTCCTGCCACTCTGCTATGGGTCCCTACACTGTGGAACAAATTCCCTCACAGAGATTAAGGCACATTATTTTGCTTTTTAGATCACAGCTACATTAATGAAAAGGACTAAAAGCCTTGGGTTTAATGTCCTTGGCAGACTGAACGAAGCTAAATTCCCTGTAGGTTTTCTGCTTATGCTGAACCACTGATTCACACTGTGCACCCAGTTTCTTCTCTTTCCTGGGGGAAACAAACCAGTTTTGGGAGTAAGGGCAAGAACCTCCCCTTCCACACCTTTCTTCTCTCCTAAGCCTGTTCAAGAATTAAAAGTAAACAACATAGATGTTCTTTTGTTCTCCAGGAAATGCTTTTCCCCCTGTACTACCACCAAACAAATCCAGGATACTCCAAAAGCCACTCTGGGCATGCTGCTATTCCCACGTCCTTGTGGAAGGACAAACAATGGAGGAAAGCCTTGCTTTGAAGCTGCAACTTAGGGCTTTTCATGGCTCGGAGGAAATGAAGCATTGCGTGGTCAATCCCTCCCAAAGCAGCTTGCTCACAGCTCCCGGGAAAGAAAAACCTGGGGGATGAAAGGCGGGAGGCGGAGCAGGAGCCCGGCCCCAGCCGGGTTTGTCTGGAGCACAGAGCCTCTCCCATGGAAAAGGCCTGGCTACAAACGCAGGAAAAACATTTGAAAGCTAAACACTGAAAAAACAAAACAAGACCATAAAAATGCTAAAAGAAAAAAAAAACCACAAACCCTCTAAAAATCACTGAAACAAAACTCTAGGGACTGATCTCAGCACCTGCATGATTTTTCCCCATCACCTACCAGCAGCTTCCCTGGGTGGTGCAGATGCCGTCCCTCCTTGGAAATCAGCATGGCTCCATCGTTCTGGGTCAAAAAAACACCCCTCAAAGCAACACCTCCAGCAGCTACCTTTCCCAAGGCCACGTTTTGCTTCCTTTTGGAGCAAAACCAAGAAGCAGCTGAGCCCAGCCCTTTTTCCAGAAGGTTCTGGCCAGGTGGGCTCAGCCTGGCCCAACTGCTCCCTTGACACAGGTGCTGGCACTTAGCTGGATGGCTCCAATCAGGCACAGCTGATGAGCTGCAAGGGAAGGCAAAGCAAATATAAAATTGTTTAATAAGGTGGGGTTTTTTGTTATGGGCAGCTGCTGAGGCCAGAGCTGTGACCACCTCACAACTGGTCCTGTAGAGACCACAGAGCCTGCTGGTATGGACAGTAACAAGCTAAGGCTGCTTCTGACTTCCAGGAGCTGGCACAGGAGAGTTTTCAGGTTTTCTTGCTGTTCTAGTCCCATACCCGACTCTGTAAATAATTATTTGTATGTGTATTTTCTCTTTTTTTTTTTTTTTTATGGTTCACTGTAGAGGTAGATTTATCATAGTCAATGTTTCTTAAGGCACAGCTGTTTCAGCAGACAGTGATCAAGGCTAACATTAAAGTCAGGTCACAATTTACATTACAAACACTGATTTCTGGAATCTTACCACCCTTGGATAAAAATGTCCTGCAAGCAGCAATAAAGCTCTGTGGGGAAAAAAAATAGAACTAAAAACATTAAAGATCTAAAACAGTGACACAGTTTTGCACCTATTACCACTGGTTTTATGAACCTATTTCCACTTTTCACCAGTCAGCAATCTGACCCTTTAAAGATCATATTTTCTCAGTGCAAAACAAAGTAGACACATGCAGATGATGTCCAAGTGCCCATTAGAAGGGACTGGCAGCTGCAGCCAAAGCCTTGTGGCCACCAGGACAGGACAGTTTGTACTGCTTAAACAAACATGCTAATGAAGGTTTGCTTTAGAAAAAATGAGAAACATTTGAGCACCCTGAACATTAAATCCTCATTTAATGAAGGGAAGTGTTGTGTTTCCTTCCAACACTCAGGCACAGTGCCACAACTTCAACAAGCTGCTTAATTTTCTCTCTAATGCTTAAATCTATGTGATGGATATATGGTGCCATATCATCCTCAGCTGGGAATTGCCTGAACTTTATTGTTTTCTGTCATACTGTGTATGCTCTTCCAATGTTTTAGTGATTGTAAAAGATCAGTAAAGAAGGACTACTTTGAAAGTCTTTGAAAAGGAAAAAAATCCACGAGGGAAATTCAAGCAACAGTAAACCTGAGACCTGTTGTGCAGCACAAAACATTTAATGAGAAGCAGAAGCAGCCTTTCAACTGTGACAAATAATGAGAGATGCCACTGCAGGACCAATGCTGGAAGACATTTAAGAGAGAGCATCAGAAGAGTGAGTGCTCAGCTTTTGGGAAGCATTTTGTTCCCAGGGTCCCATCCTTGTGGATCAATAGAGTATTTATTGTTGGCAGTGATTATGAGTTACTGCTGATGCTGTGACACGGACACCTCAAAGGCATTTTCATCAGTCTTTCCCTCTAAATTAAAGGTGTGCAAAGGCTGTGGTCCAAATTCAACAGGAACACAAACAGCACAGCACTTTCAACACATGAATGATGAACAGGGATCTTTGAGGCAGCTCCATCCCACCCTTGAGGTCAGAGCTGTCCCAAGGGGCAGTGCCACTGTGCCTGCAAAACATTGCCACCCCTTCTCTGGTTCTAATATCAACATTTGTCAACCCACCTGGCAGGAACTTTTTATTTGGTCAAGTTTCACCACAATGCAGTGTAAATGGTAGGAGTAGCTTACAGGAGGTGAGTGAGATAGTAAATGTTTCAACTGGAGAACGCTTGAGAAAACTTGAAACAGAATATTCTTGACCCTACTTGCTAATGCACTCTCCTGGGAGACTCAGGTTCTGCCTTCAAATTGGATGGACAAGTGAATTAAGAGAAACAAGCCTGTGCTCCTCAGTGTCTGTTTGGTTCTGCCCACCTCCCTTGTGCTTCTGGAAGGTTGTGCCAGTGGGAAAGACAGGAAATTATATAACGTGTAAAACCTTCATCAGCTTTAATTTGGTAAAAGTGCCCTGATGTTTAACTTACAAGCAGTTTTTCACATGAACAATGGCTGAAGCTTCAGTGGATTCTGGCTGTGACTGGGTTAGGTGGCAGCCACAGTCTCACAGGAGAAAGCTCTCATGAAAAGCCTCTAAGTGCGTGAACCTGTTCTCTCAGCTGCTGAATTTCTTCTGTTTTATCTCTTGCTGTCCTGAAGGTTATTCAGCTGCTCTTTATCATACTGCAGTTCTCCTGCACGGTAACAATGTTTCCCAGCTGTATTCCAACGGGGGGTTTCATTAGCAAACTCTTCATTATTTCAGAGAGGTCATTAATGAAAGCCTCACGTGTTTGGCCCCAGGCAGGTTCCTCGAAGATCTCTAGCAGTCAAACCCCCTCTAGCCTCATAACTCCTCCTAAGGAGGTGCCAGCCTCACCTCACGTCCTCAAATCCTGAAGCTTTCTCATCATACCCAGTGTGTGATTTATCTTAATCTGCTAAGCACTGAATTAATAATGCATTATAATGTTATAATGAGCCAGACTTGCAGAAAGCTGTAGATTTCTTAAAATGCAGTCTTTCTCTCCTAATACAAGCAGGTAAAAAGATGATGGCCTAGGAAAATAACAACTTATGAGAGGACTAAAAGGGAAAACATTTCTATTATATCACAGTCAGACAAAACAATATGAAATGACCTGAAATATAGTGATCCCAGTAAAAGCCACACATAGACTGTGATCCCAGCAACATCAAAGAGGTAGCAAAATGCTCATTATTAATTTATCAGGAAATAGTAAAGAAAGGAAATGGTTGGGTTTTTTCCCAAGAAGCAGAAATTTTGATGTATCCACACACTTTTATTAAAATACATCAATGGATGAGCATTAATTAACTAATAATCTGCATTATACAAAGAGAATGTTTCATTATTGCCCAAAATAAAACAAAAGGCCTCCTTAGACTTGTGTGGCATGCCAAGTAATTAGCACAGCCACCCACCAACTTGGCCAGCTGAAGAAAGGAATATTCACCGGCCAGAACAACTAATGCAGGGAACATTTTTGGTCCAGTCACCACCTGGCTCTTGCAGCATGGAAAGGAGTTCTCATAGCCGGGTGAATCACTGACCTGGCTTACCTGGAGCCCCTGGGATGAGTAAGGCATCAGAACACTTGGAGAGTGACAATTATCAAAAGTATGGGATGCACCAACATAATTGAACAGCTGCAGGAGTTGACAGGGAGCCTGAGTTCTCGTGCTGCTTCCCGATGCTGTTGGATCAGGATCTTCTTTCCTCCACTTTCTCCTCTACTCTCTCATCATTGTTCACTCCCCCATGTTACAGTGCACAACCTGTTTCCTCTCTCCAGTCAAGCATTCTCTCACATCCACCTTGGCACCAAGCCTTATTTCTTGCTCCTTGTACCATATGACCTGTTCCCCTTCTCTGGTTTGTTTCATTTTTAAACTCCTGGCAGATTTGTAACCTCCTTTATCCCACACTATACTTAACATTAGGATGGCTTGATAAAACACAGTCTACTTGTAGTCATAGGATTAGGTCTTCTTTCTAATCTAACATCTAAAAGGTACCTGGCAAGTTTATTTGGGGCATATGAGTCTGAAAAGCACTGTTTATGTTGGATAAATTAATAAGTAACCCAAGCCAAACATAGCTGTATGCAAAAACTATATTGGAAGCCTTCTTTGATCTGTTGTTTCAAATACTATTAAAAAATATGTATGCACCTGAGCATAAGAAAGAACATTCAAATTACCATGCAAAAATTTTAAAAAAGATAAAACATTATAGAGATTTCTTAAATATGTTTATATATTACTTGTAAGAGCAATTTACAAGGATATGGAAAGTACAGCCAAGAATTAATGAATTAGGATATACCAGGATTAAAACTGCACAAATTCATTATGATCTACAACTTCACTGCATGCACAGGTACTATTTCTTCTATGTGAGCCGTGCTTTATTCAGATTTAAGACAGATTGATTGCTCTCTTATTGACCCGCTCTCCACTATTTGATTTTGTTCTTACTCATTCACTGGGCAAGAGCCAGCCCTGTACTCAGCACACACTGTTCCATTACTGCTTTAAAAGAGCAACAGTGCATTTTGGTGGGTGAATCTTACTCCATGTCCTCCCACATCCAGCTGATTTCCCAGCAGAGAGGGCACGTCTGTCCTGGGCAGAGGAGCAGGGTAAAAGCAGCTGCTCAGTACCTCAGCAAACACAGATCCTGCTGCCCACAGCAGAGGGAGGATGCTGCAGAGGGTACCAAAAGCCGGTTAGATGAGCACCATGCCCGTGCTAAACCCCTTGGCTCTCAGGACAGCTAATCAGAGGTGACATCTGTGCTGCCTGCAGTGCCAGAGAGGCTGAGGAATGTCTGCTGCGCTGCTCTGACACGGGCACGGCTGACAGGCTCTGCCTCACAGAGCTCTGCTTACCATAAGGAGTATGAAATCTGCAGAATATTTTATCCCTAAAACTCTGTGACTGAGTTGATACTGTTGATACCTACAGAGAAAACTCTTCCAAAAAAAAAAAAAAAAAACAAACCCAAAAAAACCCAAACAAAACCCCAGCATTGTTTAAGGAAGGTATCAAAATTAGTGTGCTTTAATTAAAACGGCTTAATGCACAAACATTTCTGGTGGAAGTGATGCCACAGAGGTGACACTTTCCACGAGAGCTCTAGAACCAGACTCTTTATTGGTCTAAAACACATTCAAAATTACTGGATAGACACTAGAAAGTAGCTAAGGGTCTTTGTCTAAACCAGGCCTTGAGTGACTAGCAACAGATACCCCTGACCTGTAATTCTTCTTGATATTACAACCTATGGTATAATATCAGACTGTTTTATTATGAAATCTAAAAGGTCCTTTATTCATGCAGTTTCTTAAACCAGGAACTTTTTCCTTCTAAATAAACAAACATGCTTAAATGCCTGAAAGCCAATAGAAAATTACCATCTTCGGTGACATGTGATGAATAAAATCAAATCAGGTTTTTCTCATCCTTGTCATATACTAGGGGTCACACCCCAGGATTTTTACCTCAGTAAGACATGGAAAAGAACTCTGGCATTCATTGGCAATGTCTTTATTTGACAAAAGTGTACATACCCATTTGTTAAAAAATGCTTGAGTTAGATAATAATAATAATAATAATAATAATATAGTAGTAGTAATAATAATAATGTCATGTCAGATGTGTTGTATCCATGTTAAATATATTCATAAGGCCCTAAACAACAATTAGCATGTATGTAGGTGTTGCACACGCCATTGTCTTCAAAAATCTATTTTTAATTCATAAGATAGTGTTTGGAAGTGGGTTCTGTTTGCAGGCAAGGCTGTGCTCTGTGTACACTCAGAACTGAGGGTCAGCCTGGAGCATCCAGACGATCCTGTTTACTAATTCATGGAGTGCTTCACAGCGTGCCAGGAGGACACAACAGGAGGATTCTCACTTCTTGGTATTCTGCAGTGGTGGAGAGTTTATTGGATTTTCCTCAGTCGCCTGTCATGCCTTAAGCATTTCTAGATCATTAATGATCAATAGATCCGTTTAGATAAGAATAATAATGCAGGCAATTGAAAAACATCCAGGCTTCCTGGAAGGCTCGTGGTCACAGTCACAAATGAATTCTCTGTTCAGCCCTCCCTTGAGGAATAACTGCTATTGGAAGAGCACATTTTGGAATACCAGAGTTGCCAGCTTTGATGATTCCCTAATAACTGTAATATTTGGGTTGTTTGTTCAAACACTGCACAAATATGCTTCTTTTAAATTTATCATCTTTACTGAGATTCTGAGCTCTGTTTAGACCTTATGACCTCATTGTATATTTAATTACCACAGCAGCCTCTACAGTTGCAAAAGTAAAAATGTTCTCTCTTAAAGAGCTTCTTTCTCAGTTTTAGGAAACATTATTCCTAAGTCCAAAGCAGGAAATACCCAAGATCCAAGAACACAGAGCTCTTATTGTCCATATATATGAAGTCACCTTCAATTTCTGCTTCATGTTCCCCATCCTCTGTGCTTCCTGTATGCGTGCAGTAACAAAGATTTGGAGTTGGATGGGAAAGAAGCAGGCAAAGGGCTGCACTTCAGTGTCCACAGGCACTTCACACGCCCCCAGTTCTGTCTCCAGACACCCTTCCAGCTGCTTTGCTGCCTCCTGTGTAGGGGACATTCCCTAAAATCCCTTTGCTGGCTGGCTGTGGCCACCCAGCCCTTCCTCAGCTGTGAGTCCCTGGTGTAGCAGCAACAGGCACCTGAGGTCAGTTCAGGTGACTGGAGGAGAGGCTGGCAAGCTCAGATTTCTCCTGTTTCTCATGGTTCTCCAGTTCTAATGGAGGCCTTTCTCTCCAACACTTTATCTACACGTTCAGTGATCTTCACTGCCAGGTTTATCATCTCGTGAAGGATGACACTCAGGCTCATGGTCCATCGTTTCCACCATCCTTTCTAGAGCTATTTCTGTGGACAGGACAGACTTCTGCAATATTCCTGCTTTTGTCATACTGAAATAATTTATGCCTTTTAAAATTATTTTTCTTCCCCATCCTGTGCAAGGTGCTCCTCAAACTCTCTCTTTAACCCTCCTAAATGTCCTGGTTACGTTTGGTCTGCCATATGGAGTTCCCTGCTTTATTCTGAAGGACAAAATTCCCGTTACAAATGCCAGTCCTTCCTACATGAAAATCACCCTAATTTTCTATGTAGTCCTGCAGGGCTTTTGCTGGACCACTCTGATATCTTTTCAAATTTCAGCACAGAGTTTGTCTTGAATGCAAATACAGGATTTCTCAGAAGTATCTAGGCTTCTTGCTTTTTAGCCTGCTCCCTCCTTAATCCTTTTTTCTTCCTTTTAACCACTTGCCATGTTAGTATGCAGTTCCCTTTCTTTAAATTGTGCACTTGTGTTCTGGATTTGTTTGTTTAGTCTCTCCTGCTGCAGGGTTAAACCTGATCATCCTGCAATTGCTATTGAATCAGCTCTCCCACGTGCTTCTCGAGCTGGTCCTGTGCACCACTCAGGACCAAAGCCAGGGCAGAGATTTTCTGGGATTGCAGACCAGTTGTTCAGGAAAGCAGCTCCAAAAATTGTATTTCCATGTCCTGTCATAGGTGATGAGGCATTTATTCTGTTGGTAGCTGATACATCCCCATATTAATACCTGCCCTGACTTTGCAGGCGCTCTAAACTCTATCCTCTGTCCATATCCTGACTGAGAGTGGGGGTAATTATACAATCATTACATTTTTATTATTACAGTGGGATACTTCCAACCATAGAGATTTCAGACTGCCTTTTTTTTTTTTTCCCAACAACAATAATTTCATTGGGTTACACTGTATTTTAGACTCCAAAGCCCCAGCCAGCCCTCTGCACATGCCATTCTGTCAATTTCTATAAAGCTGGTAGGCTGGGAACCTCACATCCACCAATTACTCCCTTTCTGCAAGGTCTCTGAGGTGCCTCTCCCATCAAGCCAAGCACCCTGGTTCTCCCATTTCATTTTCCATGCTTCCAGCACTGGCAAGCTTTGCCCTTGGCCTGTTTCCCCTGCATTGGACACTGTTAGCCGCCACAGGAAGGAGCCTGGTTTGCCTTCCCTGCTCACTGCCCTCGTGGTGCTTTCTTTGCAGCTTTTTAGACATGCACTGAACATTATCCAGGGGCATGTTGGGGATCACAGCCCTCTGACAGCCAACTGTGCTCCTCTGCATCTGGCAGTTTCCTCACAGTTTATAGCACTTTTTTATATTTTCAGGGCCATCAGCCTGGCTGTCTTCTAGCCAAGGTTTTAACCCTTCCTTCCTGTTCCCTCTCTTCTGAGATGTCCCCCATTTCCTAATGCATGTAAATCCCTTATGCCAGTATCTAAACTAAATAATTTCTAACTGAATATTACGTTAATTTCTGTTCATGAACAGCAACTGATCATCATCTTCTTAAGAACTCCCCCTTCTATTAGAGATTAGACTGCTACCAGAGCACAGAATTTCTGAAATGTTTTTATTTTATGAAAGGTTATTAACAGGCAGCTGGCAGATTATTAGCAGGCAGCTCAAGTATTATATTTATCCAGAAAATAATAGCATCAACACTGTAGTTCAAGCTTCTCCCATGCAGTCCTATTTATTTATTTCCACCAAGCTGAGGAGAAATTCCAATAGGGAAAAGGGATTGAAATGAGTTTCATGAAGCCTCATTCATGCCAAGCTGTTACAGATAATGATTCGGAGAGGGAGAAAAGGACATGGAGCAGCATCCAGAAGCTGGGGAATAATAGAATGTTAAACCACCAGTGCCTGTTTGCAAAGTTCAGATAAACACCGGGCAAAACCCATATTCCCTGGCACTTCAGCTTCACTCTGCAGGGTGCCAAACACACCCCAGCACACACAAACACCCAAACATACCCCAGGGTGTGTGTACAGGGAGGAGTTCAGCTCTGCTCTGCACTGAGATGGCTTCACCTCCACTCCTGGGGGCAGTTTGGAGTGCCACAGTATAGAAAAGACATTAATGTATCACAGAATGTCCAAAGGAGGCCACGAGGATGGAGAAGGGTCTGGAGGGGAAGCTTTGTGAGGAAAAGCTGAGGTCTCTGGGTTTGTTCAGCCTGGAGAAAAGAAGACTGAGGGGGGATCTCATGGTGCTCTTCAATACAGTCATGAGGGGAAGAGGAAGGGCAGGCACTGATCTCTTCACCAGTGACAGGACTCGAGGAAGTGGCCTGAAGTGGAAGAAAAAGAAGAGCATCCTATCCCAGAAATGGTCTGTTAAGAGCAGAGCAGATACATTTTGACCTGCTGTATATCTTCATTCTCACTTGGACCCTGAATTCTGAACTCACAGGCACGCTCAGCAGAGGGAAGCCTCTTAAGGCTATACAAAGGCAGGCCACAAACAGTAATGGCATGTAGTCAGCAGCAATTTGACTTTAATACAAAAATCATATCTCTGCAGCTTTTGAAAGAATGACCCCTCCTATGGCTAGAATAGGCAAGTTATTTTGCCTCCCTTCATTTTGTTTTGTGGAGTTGTTCCCCAAACCATGTACAGTGGCGTATTTATGGTGTGAAAAGTATCTGGCAAAAATCACCTATTCAACATTCTCAAATGCCCAGACACTTCACAGAGCTGCTAAGTCACACAGTAACTGCCATGGGCTGGATGAACACTAGGAATGAATAAATTCATGATCCAGATCTGTACCATTTGTGGTTTCGAGTATGTGTTGCAATATAAAAAGGATTTTCACAGCAGCCAGATACAATCAATGAAAACAGGTAAAGCAGAGCTGCAGAAAGTGTTCTGAAAGAGGTCAGAGTTAATGATCTCAGCTTCATGTCAGAGAAATGTCATAAAGCCTCCATCACACCTGCAGCTGGCACTGCTATAAACTGAGAATCAGAATGGGGAAAGGGTAAACAAAACATTGATTGTACTGCCTGGTGTGACAGGCACATTACTCCTCACAGGATTATGCCACAGATTCCATGACAACAATAAGAACTAAGATATTTATAACTTTGAAAACAAGGCTCTGTCTTAATGCCACAGTTTGCATTCATAGGCCAAGGACAATTTCAGAAAGTTCTGCATGGAGGTACCTCAGGTGTTTAAGAGTTTAGATGTGCTTTGATTCGTGCACAAGCTGCAGTGGGACACTGTGGAAATTGTGGCCTTCTCCATGCTGGTGACTGCCAGCAGTGCTGGGTGCACTGAACAGTTCTGAGTGTGAAACCTGCAGTACAGGAGGAATGAATTATCCATTTGGAATTGCTTGTTGTGCAGCAGGGAAACACCTACTGATCCAGAACATTAAAGCACTCATAGCCTGAGCCCCTTCCCTGCCAGCACCACACATTTTATAAAAAAGGAGCTCAGTGAGTCTGTCATTTCTCAGTTCTGTATGGCCTGCACACAGCTGGTGTGCTTTGACTTTAGCATCACACCCATACATCAGAGAGGAAGGATTTCCTTGGATGTGCACATATTGATTCAAAGAATGAAATTAATGTCTTGAACTTTAATGAGATGAAGGTTTCAGTGCAGTTTTCAGTCATTCTGCAATATCCATTTTATCCTCAATAAGCAACTCTCACTCTCTCAAATTTAAGTCTGTCTACCCAGATTTAGGTCTCTTGTATATTCCTCAAAATCCAAGCATGGTTTGCATGCTGTCTGACCAGAAACTGTTAGAGGCATTAAGAACCACTGATATTCACTACCCTGGGCTTTTCACATATTTTTTTTCCAACATCTTTCTGTGCCCAGCCAAACACTATAGTTTTTTATCCAGAGACATGATTTCCAGCAGCAGGATCCTATCACTTGCCCTTTGCCTCAGTCCCGTCCCCTTCTCTGTGTAGGCTCCAGCATTTCCACAGCGGGGAGGAGATTTCAAGCCAATGAAACACTCAAGGATCTCAACTGATTTTTCAAAATTTTCATTAATCTGCACAGTACATGTAGCACATAAGCTCAGGCCAGCACAAAGAAAGCAACAGAAACAAAGTAGTTGAGGTTAAATTCTTTCAGCCCAGAGAAATGATGAAAGAGGTGGGACACCGTGGCCTAAACATTTAATGAGAGCAAATAATATAAGTTGAGATCTTGTGGTTGGGCAATGTTCTCACCTGTGGAAATGGTATCTCCAGTAATGCTAGGAAAGTAAGGGTTTTTGTTTTCATAGTAGAATAGATGGCAAAAGATGCAGCTCCTCATACACCATGGTCTTCTGACAGTTTCACTGGTGATGTGGTTGCAAAGGCACACGAGAACCTGACAGATTTTTAAAATATAGTAGAATAGGGCTTCTTATGTTTGATATTCAGTGAAAAGGAACAATTATATAATTCACTTCACACTGTACAGAGTCAACTTAGGACAGAGCAGCTGAGTGAAGAGGCAGAACAGAAGAGGGTTTAAAAACAACTCTCTCCAAACCTGCATTTTGATGTAGGAAATGAGACACATTCAGAATTCACAACCATTGAATCCCTGAATACTTTGTGTTGGAAGGGACCTTTAAAGCTCATCTGGTCTACACCCCTGCAAGGAGCAGGGACATCTTCAATTAGGTCAGGTTGCTCAGAGCCCCTTCCAACCTGGCCTTGAGTGTTTCCAGGGTTGGGGCATCCCCCACCTCTCTGTGCCACCCACCTCAGTGTTTCACCACCCTCCTTGGACAAAACTTCCCGTGTCCTGTCACTACAGGCTGTAATTAAAAGTGTCCCCACTGTCCTTATAAGCCCCCTGTAAGTACTGAAAGCTGCAATCAGGTCTCCCAAGAGCCTTCTCTTCCTCCAGGCTGAGCAACCCCAACCCTCTCAGCCTTTCCTCACAGAAGAGGTGCTCCAGCCTCTGATCATTTCTGTGACCCTCCTCTGGACCTACTCCAGCAGGTCCATGCCTTTCCCACGCTGAGGAGCTTGTCCTGGTCCCTGTGGATGGCATCCTGTCCCTCAGGCGCTCCAGCTGCCCCACTCAGCTTGGTGCTGTCTCCAGACCTGCACTGGATCCCGCTGGCTGTCCTTGGTGAAGGTATCAAATGTGATGGTACATGTTCTATGGTTCATAGCTGGCAACTCTGAGTTAGGGGCAGAATCTTATTTTATGTTCCTAATTTTCAAAAGTGCTGGGAATTTTACTGCTATTCCCAAATGAGTTTCTCCAAATAAGGATGAGACTGAACTGGATCTGAAAGCCAAGCAAGGCTTGTTAACAAGTAAAGCACAAAATCTCACTTTATTCCACCCAGACTTGACTTTTCCTCCTCAAGGTGCTTTTCTTCTCTTCCATCTTCCTCATTCTGTGTGTACACACAGAATACATCTTGAAGCACCTACATTTTTACCAGAATCTGCTTTCATCACACAAGGAGCAAACAGGCACAATCCCAGTGTCTTGAGTGGCTGCCTGGACAAGGAAACTGCAGTTGACACAGCCCAACCTCCCTGGACACCAGGGGATGCTCCTGCTTGCCCTCTGCAATATCCCAGCTGCACTGTTAAAAACAGCACTCACCTGAAGATGCAGATTTGTCTAAGGTTGAACACCAGGAGAATGGCACAGGAAAATTCTAGGGGGGAGAATCGTATGGCAAATGCAAATGAAAGACCAACAATGAAGTCTCTCACTGCAAAACCAGGAAAATAATTATGTTCACTTCTTCCCTTCAGTGCTACTGCAGAAGGTACACAAAAGTTCTTACTAATTTCATTTAAATCCTATGTAGGCATGAAAGGATTCATCCTGGCATTATGATAAATGATGAAACATTAAATTAGCATAAACTTATTTATATGAGGAACACTGCTGACAGAGTACATGCTTCTTCATTTTATTTTTTCACATTCCCTCTTTCCAAGACAATCATCCAGTTCTCCCATCAGTTACACCCATACAAAAGAAGAATAACTTCAATAAAGCTTGTATAAATTTATCATCCTAACGAAGAGGCAATACGTATTAATAAGCTGATTTTGACAAAAACCCTAGCTCAGAATAATAAAATTTAACCCCAAACTTATCTATATTGCCTAAGGAGAAGACTACTAGTCTTAAGACAGATAGCACAGCATGTAGGATTCTTTCTACTTGCCTGTGCAAAAGCACTTGTGTTACCAAAAGGAATCTGGCTGTGTTCATCCAGTTGAAGACAACAAAAAGGGATCTTTGTTCTGCTGTATCTGGGCTGTCCCCTGTTTGAAACAAAGCTCCAACTGGAACTTTGCTTTCCCACCCCCTTCCTTACCCTGGCACTGTTCTGCAGCTCACAACTAAAGGCTGGAACTCTCCTGCATGGTACAGTGAACTCTACCTACAGCATTCAGGTAACCTCACTACTGTCTGTTTTAGGGAAAAAAAAAAAAAAAAGATCTATCACTGCTTAAACCAATGGTCACATAATAGAGCAGCTTATGCACCACACACAGAAGTCTCATGACAACTCTGAAAAGAATTGCCATGATACTTTTTTTTCAGAAGTAAGCTTGCACTCAAGGAAAAGTAAACAAATCCCAGGGTACAGCTGTCAGATAGTTTAAACACTGGGAAAAATACTCTGTAACTCCCCAAAAATATTTTTCTGTTTTCTTTCCTTTTGGTAATTAATATTTTAAAAGCTGAAGGTGATCATTAAAAAAAAAGTCTTTTACATCTTGAACAATACTGCAGCTATTTTGTTATACAGCAATGTAAAAAAAAACCAAAAAAACCCACACACCAAGTTAAATATTGGATTAGCAAGTGACAGCTCTTCAAAAATATTCTCATTGAAGTTGCTCAGAGCACCAGAATCAGGTTTCATACTTTAAAAATTAAGTTACAGGGAAAGCTTCCTCCCTCTTACCATATCCTTGAGGACCTGTGAATGCTGTTGTGGGTGGCAGTGTGTTGGCAAAGCAAATGTCAGCAAACTGCCTCCCCTCACACAAGTGATTGATTTATCAGTTTAATAGAGCTGTAAATCAAGAAAAATGTTCTTCAAGCCTAAACAGTGAACCACAAGGAAATAATAGGCAACAAGCTGTGATGGAGAATTGAAAAGATAAGTGATTGTGAAATACAGCATATGTTACATTTTCCTGTCAGGAGCCCACGGAAAATCTGACCACTCTGATTTCCAGCTACAATGACTCTGCCCTTGAATTCTGGTGGCAGAGCTTTACAGCATTAATGTTGGATGCCCTTGCTTTCGTCTGCAGGGAGCACCCACGTGGGTTTCATTTCATTTTGGTCAATTTAAAACAGAAAGAAGACAGCACAAAGGAGCTTAAAACAGCACTACAATACACTGAACCTAGCAAGGAACCTCCAGCCATAAAGCAAAAACAATATTCTTTGCAATCACTTAGTGATTCTATATTTACAGAATTGAGAAAGTTTCTAACGTCTGTAATTGTTTGTACAAGACATAAAGTGCTGGCAATGTGTATAATTCCCAAAAGATTCCTTAAGTACTGTTCTCACTCCATCTAAATACATCAATGTCATACCACCTGCCTTTTTTTCCCCTTTGAAAAACCCTGTTTCTGCCATATCCTGCCATTTCTGTCCAGAATTTCTCCTTCCTTCTTCCCAAATTTTTGCGAATTTCACAGGACGTTTTCTAGTTAACTCTCCTGTGCTGTGAGATGGAGCCAGCAGGCTGTGCTGGGAAAGGAGAGATGTTATCCAGCAGCCTGCAGCAGGAGAGCTGCCAGCTGCACTCAGCCCTGAGCCTGGAAACATCTGGGAGGGAGGAAAGGTCTCCTCGTCAGAAATTCAGTTCTCAGTCATGATTAATCATATGTTTGTAGGGTGAAAAGTGGTTGGTAAGAAAAACCTCAAAACCCCAGCCATGGCCTAAGTTTCTGAGAGTCTGTTTTAAAGAGGTGTTAAAACTGGAAAATTCAAGCATTTTAAAGATAGAAGATGAGGTGGGAAGAGTTCAGTTTTAGACAAGTATTCTGTTCCAATTACCTGAAAACATGGGGTTTGGTGCATTTTTTTTCTCCAGGTTTTCTTCAACACTGAGATAAATACAGGTTTTTTATTGCAATTAACATAGTAGGTTTTCATTCAAGCAGGTAGAGGGTGGATTTCAACACAAAGACTGTTAAAAATAAAAATTTCTCTTTTTTTGTGGTTGAAACAAATTCTGTTGTGTAAAAAGCTTAGTCTTCGTTTGAGAAGAAAAAGCATTTAGTTGAAAAATCTCCAGTTGTTCTAAGTCTGGCACAACTGGAACAGCAGACCTCTATTCCATCTTTCACTAAATACTGGCAAATGCAGCCAGCAAGAGACCAAATACTCTCAGAGGATCAGCAATGTCTCTGGAGGTCCTCAAATCCTTCCCAGGGAGCTGTGTCTTTGCAAACGAGTCAGGCACATCTTCTGCAACCTTGTCTGCAGCCCAGGAGAAATAAAAAGACATCAATCACATGGGACTGAACTCATAACATTGGTCTTTTTGTTCCCCTGGCTGCTTTTGTTTTAACAGCAGTGGTTGTCCTGTCCCTGTTGGAAGAGCTCCCTGCAGAGCAGCCTGTGCCCCATCTCCTGCTGCAAGGCAGGAGCAAGGAGGCAAAAACCCCAGGGAAATGTAGCGAGGGAAAAGCGTCTTCCCCCCGCCAGCACATCACATCCAACAGCCTGTTTGGATCCCACAGTGCCTTTTACATGTTGGCCTGCTGTCCTGGTTTAGGAAGCCAGGTGTCTGCTAGGGAAAGCCAGAGCTTCCCTTGGAATGGAGAATGTAAACCCCTTCCCTCTGAATTAGTATAATTTTGAAATTAAGGGGGCTTCAGGCAAAGATATGGGAATAGGAATAACAGTACTTTACTAGGAATATTAAAAATAAAAGTGTAGTAGTACAAAAAAAGAAAAAAACCCAAGAAACCCCAAAACCAAATATTGACAGAATCAGAACACAAGCTGGCATCCTGTTGGTCAGGGTGTTGGCTGGTTGCAGTCCAATCCAGTCCTCCTGGAGGGAGAGTTGTGGTTCTGCTGGAGCAGAGATGATCCTGTAGCAGGGTCCAGTGGTGGTGAGATGGGTCCAGTCTTCCTGTGGCAATCCAGTGCACACAGGCTGTCCTGGTGCTCTGACTCTCAGGTTTATCCAGGTAGGAATGCTGGGCTCCTCCCCCTGGGTGGAGCATCTCCCAATGGGATGATGGAATGTTATCAGCCCTGCAGTGAGCCTGGATGGCCCAAGAACAGCAGATATCCCTGGAGGGAGGATGGGTGGTGGAAGAGATAAGAGCACTGCCCCACCTGGTGTAGGAGCTGGGCCATTAGCAGAGGATCCCCCCCAGAGTTATGAGGAATGGGTTATTCAAGAGATAAAGAAAACACCTCCCCAGCCAGTTTCAACAGATGGTAACAGAATACATACTGTTACAGATGGTAACAGAATACATACTGTAGGTTACATCTTGCATTGCAACCCAAGACACCTGCACTAGCTTTGGTATCTCTCCTGAACCTCTTGGAGGGCTTGAATATGCTCAGCTGTGGCCACTGCAGCCTTTTCACTGTGGTTCCAACCCCTGTCCCTCCCACCACAACCTGCAGATTTTTGTAGAAGGTGCTTAATTAGAAGTCTGAGCTCTGTACTCACCAGAAATACAAGTCAAATAATTCTGATCTGCTTCACAGGAAGTTCTTTTCACTTCTGAACAAACAAATGCAAGAGCTTCCCAAGTACATATTACACCCATGGAAGTCAGTAGCTTTCTGTATTTAAAAGCAGTCCAATGTACTTCAGGAGTGCTTCTTTCTTTTCTTTCCTTCTTTCTTTCTTTCTCTCTCTCTCTCTCTGACGGTCTAGGAACTTAGCCATATGCAATGTCTGCATATTGAATTAAGTCCTTAATATGCATTAAATATTACTGGAGGAGGAAACACTGCACCCTGGCACTTGCTGACTTTGCCTCAGTGTTTTTCTTGCCTTGCCTTTCTTCGTTAGAATTCAATTAGCAAGCTGTACCCCCAGTCTGTCTTTGTTAGAAAATAATCGGCCAAAAATTAGTTTTTACACAGGGGAGATAAATAGGATCGACTCCAGTGAGAAGACTACATCCCATGAAATTAAACTTATTTACTTGCTTCAGTCTTTTAAAGTATTGTAGCAGCAAATTTTGAAGTCTTGGTACAGCAAGTGATCTGCCAAGCAGGGAGCTGCTGACTCACAGGGCCGCTTGGAATCAGCATCTCAGTGTAACTTGTATTAAATTCCCTAGTTTCTCAGACTTTTGTCTCAGGAGCACATTTAAAAGTAATCAGTTAATGAACTTGAAAGGAAAGAGAAACACAAGTAATTCTAGAATCATGTTTACCATTACATTTAGCACTTTTTCAGAAAAATAGAATTTTCCTGAATCAACTTACACCCTGTTTAGCTCATCACAAACTTAAAATCTCATTTTAGCTTGAAACATCAAACTTACTGAGCCAAGCCAATAAATAATGCTGTTCAGTATGGGCAATAAATAACCAATTTAGCTGCTTTCTAAATCCATTTACAAGTAATCATGCAGACATTAAGCAGTTTTATAACTGATACCTAATGGCCACATAATAATATATTTATTAGAGCTAATAATTCCTGTTATGCTGGTGAATGGACGAGCATGGTTCATCACCATCCCTAATGGCCTCTTTATGAAGTAAGAGGGAGGCTGTCAGGGAGTGACTGGTACACCCCACCAACAAGGCTTCTTTAATGCACTCCCTTTTTCCTTTTTCCTTTTCTGCTCAGACACAGATGCCAGGGGCTTGTCATGCCACGTTATGACAGATCCATTCCCCCAAGTTCTGTCTGGAGAGTGCAGTGACTGCAGCAGGCTGGAACACGGAGGAAACTGGAAACCTTTAAAACAGAGCTCAAAAATAACATGTTTATCCATCCGTGTTATCCATCTTGAGAACTCTTTGTGCCGCTAGAAATGTGCAAAATTAGCTTTCAGCTGTCAATTAAAGCAGCTCAGTTTGCAGTTGCAGTTGGGTAAGAAACTGTTTGTATCCCAGCACCAACGCCAAGCAGGAGAACAGAGATTCTGAAGCTCTCTGTGTTCTCCTCAGGCTGTGCTTTCCCCCAGACTCTGGCACAGGCTTAGTTAGCCCCAATTTGTACTTTCCTTCCCAACAGCCCTTTCCAGGCCCTGGGAAACAGCTGTGGAACAGAGCATTCCAGCTACAACCCCATCTCACCCCTATTTTCCTACACTGCCATATGTTTCTCATGTCAGGGCTAGAATTAGGGCTGGTGTGAGCCATTGCATGAGTTATCCTCTTCAGTCTTTGAAAAACAGCCGTGGGCAAGGATATATCTTGAGCTGTTTCCTCTCTCCAAGGTCCCTTTCATACTGCTAGAGCTGGGGATTTTGCACAAAAGTCCCTTCTGTTTAATTTCTAGAGAATGTTCCTTGGTATTGATTGTGTCAAGATCTCATTTTCCCCCTACTGCTCACTGGAACTTCTTAAAAATTGTTCAAAAATCCTCCCCTCTTAGGCTTCTCTTCATTTATCACAAAGCAGAATAAAAAGCACTTTAAAAACAAAATCCACAGGCTTGTGTGCATTTGGCTCATACATGGAGTGCAAAGAATACAGATGGGAAGATGGATTTTTACCTGCTGTCCTCTGCTGTTTCAGCTGTGTGCACCCCAGGCAGAGCCTGTGACAGCCCTCCGTGGCAGCAGAGCAGGACATGAGTGATACCCTGGTCCCTGAGAGCAGGAAAAGTGACTCAGCATCCTCTGGAGTCACCTCTGGGGACGGTGAAGGGAATTATCACAGCTTTTACTGACAAGGCACAGAGGAGATATGAGGAAGAAATCATACTGCATCAGTGCCAACAGCAATAGAGATGGCTTGCCTAATCCTCCAGTAGCCTGAGGTAGGGAATGTCACTGAAAACTCACCTTAATAATATTGCATTTGGAGGCGAAGCCCTGTCAGCCTGCAGTCTCATTGATGGTCTCATAGCTCTAATCTAGTGCTGAAGAAAAGCTTTATTAAAAGTAACTGACAGTATCATTCCCTTCCCTGTGACCACCTGAGCCTGAATGTGTGCCTGTTACAAGCACACTGGCACCATCTCACGTGGGACAGCGTTTCCCAAGGAAGAGAACTGCACCAGTGATGCTGCCCACACCTCTCCTCCTGCTTCCCCTCACTGCCTCCGGGCAACCACTTCCAGGAACAACAGCATCAAGCCAAAATATGGAGTTTGAGTGTGCTTATCCCTCACTGAAATAACCCCAGTGAGGGGTCATAGCCCAGGGGCCGGCTCAGGCTGGCACCCTCTCTGCTCCCAGCCATGCTCTGACAGAATGAATGCTCCTCTTGCTCAGCAGGACCAGGCTAGCCACGGGACTGGCTGGCAGCACCCAGCCTGGGCTCCCTGGCAGCTGCCCAGGTGGATTTTGGGATGGACCTGACCTGTCTCCTCCTGTCCTCTTTGGTCACAAATCTAAGAAGTTCAGTGAAGAAATCTGAAGGTCGTGAGTTCGTTCCTCTCATGGGGCACCATTAAATGTTGCTTTTTATCTTCTTTTCTACCAGAGTCAGGATTAAATGCTTGAGACAGTATTTCTTGTTTGGACTCAGATGCTTATTAATTCTTATCTATATTACAGTCTCACAAGCTGTGAGTTCTACCACTCTCCTATCTCTCTCTCTACAAGGCCTTTTAAGCACAAACTGTGCAATTAAGAAATGACACCTAAATTATTTTTACTTTTAACCCAATAACCAACCACCCCTGCCCTCAATGTGGACTTTTCCACCCAATTACAAAATACCACCCAGACCCATGAAGAAGAAGGTGAAAAAGAAGGACTGGCCTCTGCCCTAAAACCTCCATCTTGCACCATATAAACCACTATATTCTAAAACCTCAAACTCTATGTTTTCCCCCATGAGATACCACACACTTCTATTCAAACTATACACCTATAATCCATTGCTATCACTCAATTTGGAGTGACTTCTCCACAGCCTCAGGTCAATGCAGTGTTTGCTTGGGGGGTCAGTGCCTGTCAGCACAGAAAGTCCGAAATTCTCAGTGCCCAGGGTTCCAACAGAGAAAGATGTCCTCGATGCTCCTTCCTGTCTTGGGAAGGCAAGTAGGAGGAAAGGTTCCCTGCCCCTTCTTTTTTTCCCAGCTAAAAGGCACATAGGATTTTGTCCCCCAGTCTTTGCCAGTCGATGTCATTATGGAGAAGGAAAGCAGCTTTCCTAGGGCAGGGCATGGGTTTGCCCTCCCTGCTCAAGCTAACCTGGTTTTGAGCTGAGCAGGGCACAACTGAGCTGATTTTGGTAGGAGATGTGCCCAAGGGAAGAAGCTGTCTAAGCTAAAGTAGAATGAGGTTTACACATTCAATTTATTTGAAGCTACTTGTTAATTAACAGTGATTAAGAATTAACAGTAATTGAAATATCAGAAGCTTTTAAATAAAAAATAACAATTATATTCGCACTAATAAATATAGTTGACAGATGAACAAGGAAGAATATGAGTAACATGGCAGACAAGGACCTCTCCAAGTCCAAAATTTCTATGATGTGATAGTAAGATGGTGGTTTATGACTAGCTTGTATTTTAACTAAAATACTCCCCTTTTGTTTTAAAGAACAATGCTTCTTTAAAGGTGATTCCAGAGTCTCTCACCAGAAACGTGTTTCTTATGAGCTGAATTAATTTTTGCTGACCTTAACAAGTAGTCATCAGTCACCCACAACATGTCCCCCAGAGAATCAAACAGCCAGCAAAACTTCACATAGCTCTAGAATTTATGTGTTTGGAGGATGCATTAAGTATTTCAAACAATTTCTAGGATGTTTTAGACCATAAAGTCTGCTTTCAACTATCATAGATCATTGGCTCTGCTTTACAGGAAACATTGTTTTACAGGTTTATAACTTGCCTGTAAAAATGTGCTCCAGGCTAAAGCTCAGTATAAAAAGGTCTCAGCTAAAGGGTAATTTTTTTTCATTACAACTTTTTCCTACTTTGTTTAGCTTTTAAGATTAGAGCTGCCTCCAAAAATCCCCTTTCACTGTAGGATTATCACCAGTACTGGGGGTTGATTTATGCTCTAAACTGCAGGGGAGGGAAAGGTAATCCAGATTTAGAAAAAACACCACAAAACCATCAGCAAACAAACACCCCCAAAACTGCTGGAACTATGATTTTTTACATGGGCAGGGTTTTAGATTTTTAAGGCAATGTGCTGGAACATGTTCTTAAGAGAGCTGTGACTTAGTGAGAACTTTAGACCATACAAAGGGATGTAATGTTATGAATGTATAATCATTTCAGACTGGGACGTCTGTAACAGAGTGTTCCATCAATGCCCCTCTGCACTGTTGAAAGTTTGGGGTTCCTCAGGACCTGGAAAAGAACCAGCTAAAGCTGTTTGGTCTGTTCATTTCATCCAGTGCAAAGTCTTGGGGTCATCCCAGTGAGTGTCGCTTGGGAAAGCTCAGAAATAATTTCACGTGCTCAGAACAGAAAACATTCAGCCTAATGATAGTCAGTGAAGTCAGGCCCAGGGCAAGCAAAGTTCAGCAACCTGAGCTCAGTTTTATGTTCAATTATTTGGCTCATAAAAGCCAAATACGTGTTAATGCCTAGGGAACAGTAGGAATTATTAATACAAAGTTATATGAAATTACCATAAAGAGACAGCATTGGGGTTTGTTGGTTTTTCCCTTAACAACTGCAGAAGGGATGTTGCTGGGAAAAGTTGCCTTATGCTTTTTCCTCCATCTCCAACAGAGTGAGTGAAATTGCTGTATTTCTGCTAAGTTTCTGGCCAAGCTGAAGCAGTAGTGTTGGCAGCAGGGTAAGAAGACTCAGCAGAGAATTTTTTGTGTCAGAGATCCTGGGCAGCCCCAGCTATGTTCTGCTGGTAACACCCACATCCATATCCATTCACATGAGAGCCTTTGGGGCCCTCTGTTCTTCCACTGCCTCGTTGTTCTTGGGCACACAGGGTAGAATCACACTTCCTGGAAACATCAGAGATGCTGCTCCTGCATTTAAGACACCCAGAGAAAACTGTCCTGTTTCAAATGGTTATAGAAATACTTCATATCCTGATCCTAAAAGCCTCACAAGGGTATTTTATGCTGCTTTCAGAATCCTGTGGTCATAGGTGCTACACGTACAAGCTGCTTTTTATATCCCCTACAGTAGTACTTCCCTGATGTTCACTGCTGGCCCTGAGAGACTGGGCAGCCCTTCCCCACCATCACCAGGAGCTGGGGGTGCTCAGCCTGGCCAAGAAAATGCTCCAGGGAAACCCTGCAACACCTCCCAGTACTTAAAGAGGCTACAAAGGAGCTGGAGAGGGACTTTTCAAATGGGCAGGTGGTGGTGGTAGAACTAGGAGGCATGGCTTCAAACTGGAAGAGGGCAAGGTTGGATTGGATATTAGGAAGAAATCCTTCCCTGTGAGGGTGGTGAGGCCCTGGCACAGGTTGCCCAGAGAAGCTGTGGATGCCCCATCCCTGGAAGTGTTCACAGCCAGGTTGGATGGGGCTAGTGAAAGGTGTGTTGGAGCTAGATGACTTTTAAAGTCCCTTCCAACCCAAACCATTCTATGAAACAATTCTGTGATTGTTTAAATATCAACTAAAAATGCAGAACAGCAGTAGCTTCCATGCATCAGTGATAGAGTGCTTATGCCTCACCAGAACAGCAATATTATGGAGACCATTGTGTACATCTTGTCTTGCTCAGTACACTCCAAAGATCCCACAATCAAATCAGAACATACCACAAAAATCCTGAGGGCAGTGTGCAAAGGAAATAACTTTTTTAAAACTTACTGTAGAACCGTTTTATATTAACCTGCAAAACACCACTGGTGATGCTCTTTTTATTCTTATATAATCAGCAAGCTTTAAGTTGATAATTATTAAAATGAACATATCAACTAAAGCAATGCATTTGTTATCCATGAGCTGCTGTCCACACACAGGAGTGACAACAGTGATGCTTTCACAAGTGGTCTGTGCCACACCAGGCAGTACCTCAGGATTTACATGAGGAGGACAACTTTGTCTTTAGGTGTTCAAGAATCACAGAAACAATAGTGAAAGCTGAAGGTTACTGAAGTAGAGAAGAAGTCAGGATTTTCAGTGGCAACCCAATTTCATTCATAAGAGTGGAATTTATGGGTGATGAAGCCTTTTTCTACTAAGTGAGGAGGACATAGTTCTAACCCCTGGGATGAAGTTTCTGCCAAGCCAAAGCAGCTCAGCCCCACCACGGGTGAGAAGCACGTGTTTGATGGTCTGAGAGAGGGAGCTCTGCAGAGCCACTGCTCCCCAACGACAGGGCTGAGGGGATGAAGGTGCCCAGACTGGAAAGAGACCCTTTGTGCCTAATTCAGTTTCCAAATCTCATCAGGAAGGGGGTACAAGCACAGGCTCTGTCTGTACTAACGTGAACTGAGACGCACACTAAAGAAATGACTCATAGGAGACTCAAGGACCTGGGAGAGATTGTAATATTGCATCTAATTTTGGAAGCACTTCATGATTTGTATCCTCTTTCAATGCCAGTGGAAATAATGAAAGTTAATACCAGGTGTACCAGCAAGTCCTGGCAGTTGTGACCTTTAGGAGAGGGAACTGGGATTTACAGATGACAAGATTCATTGCAAGCACATCACACCACACTGAGCTGCTGATTTCCAGGCTCACTAAGATTTACTGCAATACCCCAGCCCATACACCAATATTCCAGCACCCACAGGAAGGGAAGTTTGACCAACAAATATCCCAGCCTGCAATTTTCACCAGTAAGTCCCAAGGCCTATCATGTTAACCAATATGATGTAAACTTGGAATATTTTTCCTCATGGGACTCATTAGCATTACACATTGCAAATCTAATACTAAAGCTTTTTCCTTGCACACAAACATAGTAAAAATATGAACATGAGGCAGAAGTGGACCACCTGATACTAAAGTCCAGTGAAATTAGAAACTTCTGGAAAGCAAAATTAATTTAAGCACTAATCCAAGAAATTGTTTTTTTGCTGCTTCCTTTTGAAGGCACTTACCTAACTCACATGTCCACATCTCTTGTAATTCTCCTTTCCTCAAAAAAGTTAAAAATAAATCCTGGAGGCATCCCATTTGTGAGCTGAGACATCAGCTTTCACCATACACCTAAAGTACATTTGTGCACCTGCAGGTGTACATAGAAAGGCAAGCCTTCATTTAGGATTTTGTTATTACTTGCACACAGACATACAGGATGCTGGTTGACTTCTGCAACCAATGTGAGCAATAAATTAGGGCTGGGCTGGATAAGCAATGCAGCACATTGAACCAGACTTCTCTGAGGCAGTTTGAGAACTTTGTCTGTCCTCGTTTCATTTTGAAAGCTGTTGTTCTGGCTCTCCTAGCTTCATCTCTGGCCTTTCTGGGACCTGGAGATGGAGATATGCTTCAATTTTGGGTTTTGTTTTGATTTTTTTGTCCCACAAAATACTGTGTTTTTCTTGACATGTGTGGACATGATGGAAAGAAGATAGATCACAAAAGAGAAATTTCCCCTTTCTGCCTGCCCTCAAATCCCCTTTCTGGTTCCTAAACACAAAGCAGTTGGACAATTACACCTGAGCCATTCCATTGTGCTGCTGTTCCTCTGTGTTTACCATGTATTTGATGCAGTAAATTCTGGGCACTGGCTCCTGACACCCCCAGAGGTTAACTGAGAAGCCTTCCTTGCTTGCCTGTACACAGAATGTTTTTCCAGCACTTGATACCTCAGAGAGTCCTTCACTGTGAGTCAGAATCCTGACTGTGCTCTGTGATCCAATGGGAGGTTCTTCACACATTTCCTGAGTAGAGAGAAAACCCATTTCAGTTAAAAAAAAAGACTATTTAAGTTTCAGTAGTGCACTGCCACAGCAAAAAGTTTTTCTGCCTTCATAATATATCGCTCTGATGTTTTATTTACAACAGAATTTGTTCCAGAGACTAGTGACTAAAATATGCTG
>VZUA01037203.1:6240-18002 GCA_013401035.1 Horornis vulcanius
ACATAAAAGTCACTCACGTATCTCTAAACTAGGACATTTCAGTCGAGGCAAAAAATCATCAGATGGCAGAGGAGGGAAAAGCCATTGTGAAAAAGAATAAATCACATTTTACTTTCCTGTATAGTTATAATGTTTATACAAAAGACACACAGTTCCCTTTGACACTATGGATTGCCACAAGCAAAACGACTGGCAAACAACAAGCTGTTAACTCGTGTAAAATAACAACACAATCCTCTTGACTGCAAAATTTGCATCAAAAAAAAAAATCTAAAAAGGCAGCATACATGTAGTCCACTTAAAAGTGTTAACAAGGTATAGCAGAGTCTTAGCTGTATTTCCAAACTCTGGTTTTAAATATAACCAGAACATAACAGTAAAAATTAACCTAAAGCTTAACGGCTTATGTAAGAATGCTTTAATAAAAAAATGTTACTGGGGTTATTGAACTGTACAATTAAACCCCTCCCACTAAATACTTTTCAGTGCAATTTCCATCTAAAGCTTATTCAGCAAACCAAAATGCCAATGCATTTCTTCAATTTCCACTTCTTTGAACCTGTTAATGTATGAATAAAAAAAGATTTATTTGTGTTATTTGCCACACATAACCCCTGTGTCTAAAAAGTAGCTTTAAATACAAAATTTCTGAGATACACATGAAACTACAAAATATCTAAAGGATAATTTTGATTTTATCCTGCAAGCTATGTTTGATTTACATCAATTAGATCTTTCACATAAGGTATCATATAACAGGAAGGCTAATAACCCAGAAATAACCTCATTAAAAAAGACAGCATATCGGTCTAAGCAGAATGAACTCTAAGCAGAANCCCATTAGCTAGTCAAAAGTAGAAATCACCAGCAATAAAGTAAAAATACAATAGAAGCATAAGGAGAACACTTAAAAATATTTTTATCTTTTGAAAACCTGCATCAGAAAACATATTTCCTCAAACTACGATGCTATCTAAAATTATTTTATTATTATGAATTAGTCTGTGCTTTCTTTTTTTTTTTTTAAGATGCTTAAAACAGTCCTTGGCAGAATATTATTAGCAAGTCTAATACATTTATATTAAATTATCAGTGTATGATTCCAGTGTCTGTGGATTCATCTATTTTAAGATTAATGGTTAATAATGGAAACTCAAGTTGGATTTACATAGTCTTTATATAGCCCTTGTCGAATGTTAGCTACTTAGATTCAAAGTCTAGCCAAACCTTTTAAAATAATTCCTTTTAAAATAATATTACTGTATTGACAATATTTTCAGAAAGCAATTTTTCAGTTTTGATAAAATGACACTTTCTCTAATTTTTTGTGAAATGTATTATTAAATATGTAGGCCCTCCTACCTAATCCAGCTCAAATTTGCCAGTATAAATGAGAACAAAAAGTACTTAAATCACCATTAAATTGCAAAGTTTCTCTTGATTTTATTTGAAAAACTACCTGTGGTTTACTTCAATTTCCAAAGCAAATTAACTCAAATCAAACTACTGGGTACTGCACATATACAGATTTCAGTAGTTTTCTTTGCGTTTGAGTTTAACAGATTTAAAGTCAGATGAGAGGAGGAAAAAAATCCCAGCATACGTGAAGAAAAGTTAATTATAGGCAAACCTCCATTTTTTATTTTCTTTTACTTTACTTCACAATTTTTAATCCAGGAAAATAAACCCTTTTTTAGACACTCATCTCTGCATCAACAATTCAGCTGCACAAAGACTTAATTAAGCCATTTGGAATATTTTACTCCCCAAGTCTGTAGATTGTTTTAGGCCATGATTGCTCATTTTTAGCTCATTGCCTACAGAGCTACAGCAATTTCATTTCTACTGTGGCCACGTTTCCAGCAGCTGCTGCCATCACCAAGGGTAAAGGATTCAGCTGGTGCAAGGGGAGCCATGAAAATCCTGGGACCTCTGAGATTGCAGAGCTGGATTTAGTCAGACTTGGTCCAGAGCATGAGGGACCCTGGCCTGGTGCTTTTCCACCCTTTCTCTGCAACACAATCACACAATATAAACCAGAGAACACTGAGATAAACAGACACGGGGCTGTGGGGCAGAAAACTCATCAGTAGAGGAGAGGAACAAAGCCTTCATGATTTTTGTAGTTTTTTTGTTTTATTTCCTAAAGCAAACAGGTAGCTCTCCTGAACATTTCTAACTCTGATGGCATTTCCAGTTTTAGACACCTGGGAGGACCCAGGGTGCCACCTTCTGCTATAGACTTGCCCAAAAATGTTCCCCCTCTCTTTTTGATAGCACTGCCTAGCTCCACTACAAACCAGGTAAGAAACTGGGAATTCATGGCATACAAGAAACATTTCCAAGCATCTCCACTGCCCAGACCTTTTCCTTTTCCCAAGGCTGATTTCTTCATCTCACTCTGGTAGGAGAGGCCAGCCCATGGAATATGCAGGTAAATGTGAAAACACACTTGTAAGCAATAATACATGTATCATGAGCTGAAAAAAGCATATTTGCAGTCAAAACAAATAAAATCACTAATTTGGGGGCAATGGATTTTTCTTCAAAGGCACACATTATGTGACCAGAGAGGCAGAAAGTTACAGCTCTCTGCAGCCACCTCCAAGGGCAAAACCAGCACCAGAAAAAGGAAAGCACCTGCAGGTTTTGAATGCCAGCATGAAGAAACACCACAGTGTCAGGCATGGGCACATCACCAAATAAAGATCCTCTCTGAGAAAAAAGCAGAGTGTAACAGCAAATTTCTTGCTCCTAAAATCAAAATACACTCTCAACCTCTAGTTTTGGAGGCATCTGTGAGAAATCTTCTGGCAGATTTTATCAGGTATCATCAAAAGTTAATAGGAGATGGGCACTTAATTCCTCTTTATGACTTTCAAAAAAGATGTGGCCAGCTACTTTTAATTTATCAGGGAGCAGATCTGTAAAGACTTTTATTACAGAAGCAGTAAGGGGAGCTATTTTTCCATAAAATATATGTAAATATGATTTATGAAAGACACAAATATTACTGAAGTGAGGGATAAATTGTTTCAAAACGTCATGTTCATTAAAGCTAGGTAAAAGTACATATTGCTTCAATATTTTTTCCCTCATACACATTGGTATCTCTCCCAGGTAACTCAAAGGTATCCGCTGTATTCTGTATCCAAAGGTATCTCTGTATTCTGCTCACCTTACACTTTTAAGTATAATAAGTTCACTGAAGGCACCTGCTATGAAATTACAAAAGGAAACGAGGCTGGAGCACATACTATTGCACAGTTACTGATCAGGCTGCTGCTTGAAGATTAAAACAAAAATTCCAGTGGAAATAAGACTTGCAAACCTTAAAGGAGAATTTACTCCAGAAGCCACCAAATCAGCATACAACGATCATATGTAAGTGACTTCCAAAAGATTTATTAATTTGCTAAATAAAATGCTTCCTAGGAATAGCACTGCAGAAATGAATGTAATTTGGGATCTGTTAAGTGTAAAACAATTTGCTCGAAATATTTCATTTCCAGGTTTTTTTCCTTTTTTTTCTCTAGACTGACATGACAGGAAACAGATGAAATTTTACTATTAAGATCAAAGAGTTTGCAGAGAGAGAAATTCCAAAAAGAGAAGAATGTCTTTCTCTCCCTGCACATTATGATCAAAATGCCCATGAACTTTCTGCCAGCTCTTGGTATCAGCTGTACACCAAAATCCAGCAAGAGACAAGACAGAGCATCTCAGCTCAGATATTCCAAGGGATTTCAGGCAAGTACCTAATGCCTTTGAAAGTCTCATTTTAATATCTTGGTAAAGGATTATCACAAAATCCCCTTGAACTCATCCCAGGTTCCTTCAGCTGAATCCAACATTTACACTTTAAATTACACTGATTAGGAGGAAGGCAGATAGAGCTGCAAGATGGCTCGTACCTACTGGGCTCTGTTCTGTGGTTCTTACAGTAAAACTTCCAAGAAAAAAGTTCGTTTGAATAAGAACTCAAGATCCATTTTATCTCAAAAAGGCTCTGCTAAACAACACTGGTCTTGGGAGTCAGATTTTAACTTGAGAGTTTAATACATACTGGCCACCCTTGGGCCCTTACATTCACTCTGTACGAGCTCTGAAATAATTCAGCTGTGATGAACACTTTTGAAAAGCCAGTTGAAAATTCACAGTAGAAAGTTTTCAATTGTCCAGTAAAGCAAATGAGAACATGGCCATTACTTTTGCAGCCAGCACTTTGCTTTCAGGAGGATTTATTTTGCAGAAGACTGTGTGAGACTGCTCTCTGCACTTGCCATGCAGACAAGCTGCTGGATGTTTACACAGAAGGAATGGGGTCTCTCTAATAAAAAGCACTATGTGCTGTAGTAGCTCCATTAATCTCCCATCATAGTCTTACATAAAACTGTAAACTCTGAGCCCTACCAGTGCTCAGTGGGAGCAGAGCCTTTCCTCTCCTTTCAGGGAGCTCAGCCTGGGAGGGGCCAAGCTGTGCCTGTCTCTCTCTCTGGGCACTGGAGTTTGGCAGTGGCTGCTGGGGATACAGGGGTGGACAATTCCCCTGGGAAAGTGGTTCTGCACACAGGTCCCAGTGCAGCAGCCGAGCTGCTGCCCACAGAGTATTTTTCACATCTATTCTCTTGTGTGAAACAAGGCTTGATCACCAACCTGAGGGGTTCACTTCTGCAGTTTAAGCAGCAAAGCAGTTCCTTCAAACACAAGCAGTGTGTTATTAATAAAAAGAAAAAAAAAAAGGCTTTAGTGACTGATGACAGCAGAAGATGGAGCATTTTTCTAACCATGACCTGGTATGTCTAAAGAAGATTTAAGAATATTTTTCTCACAATTGCTCAATGAGATATTTGGAACAGAGAGGAGGGGAAGGACAAGGGGTGAAATGGCAACTGTCTGGTATGTCAGACATGACAGTCAAATGTTACCAGGACTCAATCCTGGAGAAATATGGACTTCACAGTAAAGGTTGCTTAAAACAAAAGCCCATTTATCTGAATAGTGAAGACATTTAATCAATTTACATGAAGGATTTCAAAATTAGTCAGACTGTAATGAACTATGAAATACTGATTAATGATTTTTTGCAATGTTTGATTAGAAACTTAACATGTATGCTAGCACATTTTGCCATCACTGCATTTATAAGATAATATTTGTTTCTTGAAATTACTAGAGTATAAATAGTCCCTGGTTTATGGAGCTGAGCATGTTTACTATTTACCAAGTGTTTTATTTCAAAAGTTATTTGTGAGAATTTTCAACTTACTAAAATATCTAAATTCAATAAATAACAAAAGGGTACTTTCATTTTTGCCTCTCTTTTCTCTTCCTTGTGCTACACTGTTTACTACCTCTCAGATCTTCCTGATTGCTTAATGTGCTATCTCTCATCAGCCATTATAGGATCCCTTTTCTCATCTCCTACTCACAGTGAGCAAAAGGTCAACTTATATTTAATAAATAACACCAAATATAACACGTACAGAGTATATCTAGTGCTTGTATGAAGGATATAGCATCTCAAGTTTCACAGAAATTCAGGCCATTGACCAAAAATTTTACTGCCTATGAAGCAACCAAGGAAAACAGGGCCAGTGGTATGTGCCACAATCAGTGGGAATTTTACTACTGATTTCATAGGGAATCAAGAACAAACAAGTAACAAAATAAATGCATCTCAAGACCATTTAATTCTACGGCCAAAACAGAGCTTCAAGAGGGTATTATTGAAATATCCTGCTGTCATATCTGCAGTGACAAGATTCACATACCATGTTTAGATGCTTATAAGTGCATATGAAGAAATTAGTTGTATGCAAAACAGCCCCTGCTATGAAAATTAAAAAGTTACTTCTGCAAATTTGTCTTTATTATTGTCATTATCATTTGTCTGATGCCAATTAATGAGTTAGACAGACATCACTTTTTGCCATTGCACAGCAAATCCCCGTTAAGGAGGGGACCAGAGAGTCCCTGGCTCACTGTCACTTTTTGGCTAATTAGCCAAAGTGGTCAGCTCTGGGACCCTGAAATGCTACCAAGTGAGACATCAAGTTCTAGATATTGTCTCAGTCCCCATTTTTCAAACCATAGACACTTCTGAAGATATTAATCACTCATTCCCCAGTCGTTATTTTTTGAAGGAAATTTTTACATCACTTTAAAGTTTACTCTCAAAATACATTTATTTTACTTGAATCACATGTACCAGCCACCAGGTAAATTATGTTCTGAGCCCTTCTTAATTTCATTTTTTCTTATACTTTCTTAGAATAGCCATAATCTCATTAATTAGAGTCTCATAATCTGAGCAAAATAACAAAAAGGAAAAAGCCTTCCTTTCCTGACAATATTATTCTAACTAAAAATTATAATTGGTAACAAAGTTAACAAACCTAGAATTAGATCACATACATCAGGAGGTCATCAAGTGTATCAGAATGTCAGTGAATGATTTTTATAAAGTATTAGTATAACAATCTGGTTTCATAATTGGTGAGCTGTAGCTTCTTTTTATTGCCTGTAAAATGAAGAGATCCCTTCATCCACAGTGAAAAATGGAAAATCATTCAGTTTGGGGTTTTTGGTTGCTAGTAGCAACAAATACTGGAATATTGCCATCTGGCCTCTTGTTTTAAATGAGATTTGAATAATCAATTTAATAATGGATAGAGTACATACTTAAAGAAATAATCACTTGTCATATCTTAAGAAAACTTTGGTATAAAAAAAATCCATTGTATGAATTAATGCAGAGCACATAACAATCAAAAGAGATGAGGTAATTTTTATTTTCGTTCCTGTTACCTCAAAACCTTCAGTTTACAAGGTTCTAAGTCATCCCATCCAACATCTAATAATGAGGGGAAACGACTAAGAGCGATTGGTTTGTTACAGGCACTCAAACCCAGTAACCAGCAGAGGGATTAAACCATATAGAATGGCATTTTCAACACACTTGTCAGTCCTATGGTGTCCACAATAAAAGAAACAAAATTAAACACAGCAGAGAAAAAAAGATGAAATAGGTAAAATATTCATGTTACCACTGATGCTTCAGACAAGATGAAATAAGAGTTCAGAACATGGGAGCCCTGAAGTTACCAGTGTTTTCTTCATTTATAGGAAGTTTATATAGCTGGCAAAGTGTTCCCACACACTGTGGTGAGACCAGGAACAGGCTCTGGGTGTTGATTCTGTCCTGGAAATCCTGGACTCACATAATTTGCATATGAAACTGCCATCACAGGAGAAATAAATTGGATGCAGATGCTCGACCACGGCAAAATAGGAAAAGATAAATGTTAATCACAGATTTGACCAGTGTTGATTTTGACTGGAAATCAAGGTAACTGTTTTCAACTAACTTTGTATGAGTTAAGCTCATCCCTTTAATGAGAAATGATTCTCCTGAAAACCTCACCCTTGAACTGTGTATTTATTGTAATAAATGCAATTTGTGCATCGAAGCACTTCCATAGCAGTAAACAGAGACTGACTCCATTTACACCTCTTTAGGAAAGAAGGTGCCTCAAGCCTGACTGGCATCACCTTCCCTTCCCAAGTACCACAGACTTCCAGGTACAAATCCAAAATGCCTGGGTATGAGGTACAGTCTGGGATTTGGTCAATTTTATGGAGTTTGGGGCAGTTAAACAGGCTTTGCATTACACAATGGTGCCAACATTATCATCATCCCAACCCTGTTCTCACTGCTAACCTGCATGTGACACCAGCACTGCCACTGCAGTGACAGTGACAGGCTCTGCACACCAGGCAGGGCCCCACCGACTGCCAGGGGGCAGTGACCACTTCCATTACCTAATTGGGCACTAATTATGATCTTCTCCCACAAATGGAAAGTACATTTTGATAATGAGTGATGCCAACATTATAATGTATAAATGTATTGATGTAATCTGAGCCATTGTATGGTGATGCACATTTTTAATTACTGAAAATATAGAAGTTTCAGGTGGTCAGAAAATAATACAAGCTCTATACATGAGCTCTTTAGCTTGGTCAGGTAGGTCCACAAGTTGCAGTTTCACAGGGAGTGAACTGCAAAGGGAAACTGGGAGAATTTTTTAAGCCTTTATTTCAACACTTATTACTGTTTACAGCAGTTCCTTGTGACCATTTATCTCTGACATTTATAAAACACTAATCACCATGGAAATGCCTGGTATATATCCCCATCAAGAAAGACAGAAAGTCACTGTCTCCTTTATTGTGTCTTTTACCAGAGAACTAGTATCTGTAGGTGGCTTTCCCATGCAATATTCTATTTTAATATAAACTTCTTCCAGGAGCTAAAGATATTTTAAAAACCTTTAAATATGGAAAAGGACAGACTGTTAATTAACTTCCCCTAACATGCTTTTAAATCATGGAAGGGAAAAAAGAGCTGATAATGGTCTTTCAGCAATCAAAAGGAGAAGGAATTTTCAACCAGGAAACAGAGGAGAAACCATTCTGCCAAGAAACTTGAGGAAAAAATCTTGCTCACCCAGAGAAGTTTACAACATATAAATCCATAAGCTCCTAAGGAAAACAGATATTAAATTTCAAACTTTACACATCTCATACTACAGAATTAAACAAAGTATTCCAACTGATTGAAATACAGTGTCTTGAAAATTCTCAAAAAACTTGACAGGAATAGCAGTTTATTTAAAAAAAACAAACAAAAGGTATCCAACAGAAGAGCATATGAATTCTAGCTAATATCTGGGCTGGGAATTAAGTGAAAGCTCATGGAGTGGGCTGCTGCAGAGCCAGGAATCCAGGACTACCTAACTCCAAGGTTTATCATCCCTCAGCCACCTGGGTCTCATTCTCAAGGCCTGTAACTCTGCCACGCAGACAGACTCGTGCCCCAAGAGAAGGCACAACACAGGGAGGAATCCTCTACAGGAGCAGGTACCATTTTTCCTCATCAGATGGGACAGATATCAATCAGAATTGAACCAAACACTAAAGATAAATCCTCAAAGATCAGACAGAGAGCTCACAGAGGCTTCTTAGGAAGTTTACTCGCACCACAGAAGTGGGACCATGGTCAAGCCTCCTTTTAAAAATGCCATTTTCCATCTTGCATTGATGAAAATTATTCAAATAGCACAAATGAAATGTTATCCATTTCTTAAGACATTAGGCTTTCGTTCCTATTGCTGAAGTTTGTATCTTTTGGTTACTAACATTTAAGAAGGTACTTAAAAATAATTTCTACAAGGGCATAGCCTTATAAAGCCCTTTCATAGACAAAGCACCTCAGAGAAAATACATTTTTTTCCTTTTTCTTCATTTCAGCAAGACAAGAGGCATAACCTTACAATCAGAGAGAAAAGGTGACTCTCTGACAATCATAACATCAGCAAGCCAGATGTTGCTTTCACCTGCACCTAGAGCAATCTATTTCTACCTCATTTAATAAAACCACAATTGGAATTGTGGCTCAGAAAGTGCTGGGGAAATACAAAAATACAAAACAGATGTGCAAAGACAGTTATAGGTGTATGGACATAGTAAAACTCTTGATTTCATAAGTCTTCCTGTGATCTGTAAGCTTATCATACTATTGAAAGCCGTGCACCATTCTTAATAATTTTTTGTTCCCAAAATTCATACAAACACAGTTTACCAAAAACATATTCTTACAAATTGTTTTGAAATTCTTTCTCTAAAGTTAACAGAATTAATTAATTTTCACCAAAGAGAACTTCACTGAAATCTTCATAGAATTAATGGAACATGAGGTTATCAACACTGAAATCATCATTCATGGGAAAGTATTTGCATGGTAAACTGTAGTAAGAAAAGAGTCAAAAAAAGTAAACCTCAGGATATTCCTTGCAACATAACTCCTCAAAGATGAGGGCTGGGCTTATTCCATGAAGCAAAAATGCAAGTTCTTTTCCAAAAGTGGGTAAAAACACAGATCTTACTTTTAGATCTTTTTTTTTTTTCCTTTGGCACCCTTGTCACTTTGATAACTTGAATGACAAACTTTACTAAAATTTTGCTATTCAATCTAGTAATTTGCTCAGCATGTTTCCTGGTGTACATTCAAATGGTCCAGGGACGTTGTTACAGAGTAAAGGACTTTGCACGGCAAATGCTGAGTGACTCAGATTTTTAAAAAGGAACCTGGAAAACATCCCATGCAATGCATCTGCTCATCTACCATAAAATTCTGAAGCTAAGGTTTCTTAAGTAGGAGGGAAATATGATTATGTACTTGGCGTCAATATGAACTATACCACATTCATTTTCTTCTGTGGAAAAACAGAGGGAGATGTGACCCTTCTGATTCCCCCACATAACTCTATAAACTACAAAATGTATAGCCTGTTCTAACAGGACAAGATCTGTAAACTCCATGTGAGCTGTTGCTGATCCAGAGGCCGTGCTGTTTGTGTCTGAAACACGGGACATGAGTACATGGAATGAAAATTCATGGGAAACAGGCCTGAACAAATGGTGTGTAAGAAGGAATGAAGAGTGTGAAGGCAAGCAGGGAATACAGGCTGCAAGCTGAAGGGAAGGTGGAGTGGGGGTTTCAAAAACAAACAGGTGAGAGAAGGCTTACCTTTTTTTTTCTGAAGCTCCATCTTCGGGTTAATCTCTGATAAATCTGTGGAAGTCTGAGGTGTTTCCAGAGGTTTTCATTATGGTTTTTTTAACAGTCCCATTGGCTTATCTTGGCACACCTTGGCAGTACACGCCTTAAGTCTCCAGGAAAGCAGAGATGTACCTTCATGGACTTCTCCCAGCAAGTGTGCTCCATAACTTCTTTCTGGAATCTAAGGAGGAAACCCTCAGGAAGCATTTTTGCTCTCCTTAGTGAAGTAGGGCTAAATTTTGGGGATTGAAGGCCATTTTCTCAGGTTCTCATTTGTTAACCACAACATTGTTTTGCACTACATTATGTAGAATATTAAAATTCATTTTTATTTTAAAAATTCACGTGATGTACCCTCTTTTTGAGACACGAGGCAGACCAAGGTGCTGTGCCCATCCCGCAAGGTGACAGTTTGTGACAAAGAGAAGAATCTGATGGGTTTCTGCTCAGTTCACCATCCAAGGGCTGCAAACAGCTCGTTTGGGATGTTCTGTGGGTGGGTAGCAAAGGAAAGCTGGGTGATTGCCCAGTTCCAAAGCTTCATGGGCTCAGACTGAACCCTGTGAGCAAGGCAGGAAGCTTGTCTTGCCCTTGGAGTGCTGAGCTTCAGCCCTGCCAGCCCAGGGGAACGACAGCCCGAGCAGGACACTGGGGAATGTGGGGGCACAGATTACAGCAGAAGCCAGACTGGAAGTTTCTAGAAAAAAGGTGTCTGGCAACATCATGGAACCAACCTGAGGAGCTGAGTAAAAAAGAAATTTTCTAGAAATCAGAGAGACTCTGTGAAGTTTGGTTTAATGCGGAAGCCACTAGGCCAATGGACTGAAAAGCAAAATAGGAGAACTATCTCTTTGCCAACCTCTGGCAGGCAGGAGTAATTTATTTTAATCCCATTTTGTGGAGGTTTTCCCTCATTCAGCAGTTCTGTTTGCACCTTGTTACAGAGTTGGTTTGCTTTACATTATTATTAGTGTATTTTGATTAATATAGCTTAAAAAATGGGAAGCATTTAGGCTTGCTGATTTTAAAGGAAAGAGCAGGGGCAGATCCACCTCTAGTCCCAAATTCCAGCTCACACTGGTTTTGTTGATAAAACCCAGCAATTAAATACAGCAGCTGGGGTTGTGTTTCAGCT
>VZUA01037212.1:3958-21579 GCA_013401035.1 Horornis vulcanius
CCTTGGGTTTGCAACAGCCCTGTCTGTCAGCTCCAGTTTCTGCTGCAAGGCGGCCCTGGGCTAACACTTTTGCAAGGTCCCACTGCATGGGCAGGGTGTTTTACAGATGAAGATTCTTTTTGCCTTCCACAAAGCATCCTTGCATCAGCTCTAGCTCCTGAAGAGTGGTGTTTCTCACCAGACATAGAAAATTTAATAAGTGTTCATGCTCTTGGGTTAGAAAGAAAGGCAGGTCAAGTTACGGTCATGCAGTGCCCTCAACTTGCTGTGAGCCAGCCTGGCTTGAAAGCCTCAGTGAATCCCAGCTGCCACAGAGTGACCTCAGGTGCCTCTGGGCTGCAGGTTCTTCTCTTCACTGCTGTGTCATAGGGTGTCAGCTCCCTGCAGAGCCTCCTGCCTGCCCTGGCTGTCCTCCTGCCAATGCTGCTGCTCGGCTGGACATCAGTTCCTAAAGCTGGCAGCAGCAGCCGTGGTCTCCCTGCCACCACTGCCCTGCTGTCCCCCAGCACACCCTGGGCTTGCCCAAGCTGGCTGCAGCTTCACCAAGAAGGTCTGGACATCCCAACAGCAAAGCCCCACTCTGCTCATATGTCTCAAATACCTGCTGGAGGCTGAGCGGAGCACACTGGGACTGTGCTCCCCCTGAGGAAACCAGGCTTGTTGAGGAGGGATTTACTGGATCAAGTGCTCAGCACCACCTTTGAGCAGCTGCAAACCCCTCAGCTGAGGCTGGAGCTGACCCTCAGTTCTGTCTTGCACATCAGCTGTGGGTTGGATGGTCTTGTCCTGGGCTATTTTGGGCAGCTCAATCACTATTTATGCATGGCAAGACTCTTGTAACATCCAAGCCTGAAGCAATACCTTTCACACCAGCAGAGTTAGCAGGTTAACCAGCTCCAAACCCAGCATTAGCTACAGAAAGGACACCAAGTGATCGGTCTTCATGGCCAGTGCATTATCTGTGAGGCTTTCCAGCCTCAGAAGGTAGAAGCAGAAGTTAAAACTGAAGTCAGGAAAGTGGCTTAAGCAGCATTTTCTTGTCCTGCACTGTCTCCTTACAGCTGTGACCATCAAAGCAAAGGCTGGGGCCACTGAACTGGATTTTCAGTAGCTGTGCCCTTGAGACAGAGGAGGAGTTGGGAGGACCCTTACTTCCTTCCCAGCCCACATGGACATCTTACCACATCCCTGGATTTATAATGGCTAAAAATCCCAGGAGACTGCGAGAGGTAATGTGGAGCAATTACCCTGTCAGTAACTGTGGGCTGAAGTACTTTCCATGCCAGCCATGTCCCTACCTTTCCTAACAGTACAGAAAAGGAACATAACTAGCAGCAAACAGCACATTGATGTGTTTCAAAATCTTTGCTGGAATACCAACACCCAGGCAAAAAAACAGAGCTGAGCATGCTGCAACGAATATCTGCCCCATCTACAAATAAGAGCTCTCCTGATTTCAGTAACCTGCAGTGAGGAATTCAACCCATGGATCTGCCAGGCCTGTGCCAGGCAAACACACATCAGGGTTTCTCTGCAGCAACCAAGCAGACAGAGACCCATGAAAAGGTGATAGCAATGGCACAGTTGGATAGTCCCGAAATACCAGTTTCCCCATAAATAGGCAAATCAATTAAAGGTTACGAAATGCAGTAATTTTCTCTGGGTGTAGCTACATGCTTCTGAGTTTAATGAGCAAGTAAATGAAGTTGGGAGAGAGAAAGCGAAAACACACTTTGGACTTCTACTGTTTTGTTCCTCAAACCCTAGAAAACTTCAAAAAGCCTTAGATACACCTGGTGACCCTTTCAGAACCTTCCAGTTCATGCCATCCTGCAAACAGTCACTCTTGCCTCCCATCCCCTTGGGCCTGATGACTCCTGGGAGGAGAGAAAAGTAGAATTGCCTGTCAGGCACAGAAAGTCAGGCACAGAGATGGGATACTATCCAACCAATTTTACAGATAGTGTGGGAAAAGGAAAAGGGCCAGGAAAAATGTCAAAAAGCAAAAACCTGCAGAGAAAATTAGGACTGGGAATGGACTAAGTCAAGTATTGCCCCATTTTCTGTTCTTTGAAAAAAGTTTTTGCACCTTTTCTTTTCCAAAGCCAGATAAGGACCTCAAGCATCCAGAGAGGTTTTCTATCTCCTGCAGGAGGATAACCATATCCCTACAAAGGACAGACACCTGTGCGTGATCCTCTCTCTCAAAAAGCAGAACAGTTTTCCAGATAAACTTCAGGAGAACCCTTCGTAATGCCCAAACTTTGCCTCTTAGCTTATAACCTGATCTCCCTGGCACGCTACCTTTAAAACTAAACAATTCTTTGTTGCATGAGAGGCAAGTGTTCACATATGCCTATGAGCCTTTGGGCTTGTGTGCCTTGCTTCCTTCACACAGTGAAAATTTCTGCTAATTCAGAGCTGTGACTGAGAACTTTGCCCTGATTTCATTCTCTGCTGTATTTTTGGGGGCTCCTCCTTCACAGCAGCCCAATTTGTATAAAGAGGTGAATCATTCCAAGTCTTCCCAGCTCTGGGGGAATTATGGGGACTAGCCCATACACAGGCAATAATAGGCTTTCTGAATCATTCTGCAACAATTTCTTGGCATTGCATTTGGGGGATGAAATGCACCTCCAGAGTTCTCCACTCCCCAAAATAGAAGATACTGACACTTGGGCACATTCAGTACTAAATAAGTAGGAATAAAGTTCCTGTTCCATTAAAGCTGGCCACAGAATTTCCTTATGTTGGTTTTTGGTGCACACAACTGTATTTGGCTGCAATTTGCTGGTCAAAGTAATTTCTGGGACCACCCTTGTTGTGCTACGTGCCCTAGTCCTAAAAATGCTCCGGCCATGGTCAAGGGCTTGGTCCCAGATAGGAATGGATGCTCTCAGGCACAACCAGGGATCTGACATTCCTTCCAGGGGAGGGCAGGAGCCCTCTCTTAGCCCAAAGCCCAGAACTACTAAAACCACTTTTTTCCTATCACAGGCGGTGTTGATAATCAGAATGAGAGAATTCTGCTGTCCTGGGATGCAGACAGAAGCGTGGTGATTTCATTGCATAGCACATGTGGAAAGCAAAGACTGCCTCTGATGGAAATGTTTTGTCTAACCAGGAGAGATTGCTTAAAAGAATATAAAAGTTCAAACACTATGATGTAAACTAAAGTGAGAAGAACATTGTTAGATGAAAAGTTATTTTAACCAACCCTAACTTCAGATCCCCTTTTTTCGATCTACTGTAAGCTTATTAACATTGCAGGATTACAAGTAAACAAAATAATTCAGTGGGATTGAAAATCATGAACCAAAGGACAATTTTCCATTAAAAAACAGGCACAAACATTTGCCTGACTTCACAACCATTTAAAAAAAATCTGAATTCCAACACTGCAATATTTGAACAGTATGTTTAACTAACAGATGCATCAGCAGGACCAATATGACAGTATTCATGTCCTGGCATAATTTCAGGTTCACCTCAGGTACAGAAGGGACATTGTGGGTGTCATTGTGAACACAAGACCTGCCCTTGCTAATATTATGCTGTCCCAAACCAGATCTCAGCTTTACACATTGGACTCCTCCTGAGGTCCATTTACTGCTGCACAACCATTCCATTCTCTATGTAAAGAAGCAAGAGGAATTCATATTACTTCTAATAAAGAACCACTCCACAGCCCTTATTTTAAATTTGCATTACACAGTCACCTTTAAAAAGAAGGTGTCGTTAGGCCAGAGGAGCTGGCTCTGCAACATGCTCCTTTGGTAATAATATCTTCCACATTCTGTAACTTCTGAAATATAGGTATGACATAAACCCTATGGGGGCTCATATCACGGAGCTACTGCTAACCCGAGCCCTGCAGCCCTTCTCATTGGGTGCATGGGGCAGGCTCTGCAGCCAACCACCCTCCCAGGATAAGCAAAGATGCTTGGATACTGTGCTCTGGAGTCGTGTCCTGCCTTCAGTGGTAACCTTAGAAAGACTATCTTTTCAGTTTGGTCATTAGATAATTTACAAAAATATCCCATGCTGTGATCTCAGCACAAAGAGCACACAAGAGCACAGGTGGAGGGAGATCTGCCTCACCTCAGGAAGATGCTACGTGGAAACCAAAGTGAAAGTTGATGATGCCAAGGACCCTTCAACAACACTTGTCTTTCTGAATTTGTCCTGCTCCTTGGAGAACTTTTATTGCTGCTCTGGGAGATCTGAGCTCAGCTGCCTGCTTGGAGACATGCTTCTTTTCAACCAGGAGTGCGTACACTGGTTTTGGGCTGGAGTAAAAATGCCTTCAAGATAGATTTGCAGCTACTGTGATGACACAACCACACAAGGATGTCAGGAAATTGGATGGTCTCCTTCCCGTCCTCCTCCCACACTGGTCAGGATGTGAAGATCTGATGTGTGATGAAGTTGCTGTTGCCTAATGAGCTATTGCACATCCTCTGACATGGTGCAAGAGATTTTGTCCAGGGCTTTGCCTGCAGCAAATGGAGCTTGGCCCTCTCTCCTCATGTTAAATGCAATTCACTGCAAAGTAGGTGTCTGTGTGTGTGCACTGTTAGCAAATGACAATGGATATTGTTGAGCTGCTGTAAAGGGATCAGTGCCTGTGTCCTTTCCTAGGAAGCTGCATTTGACACAATAGGCAAGAACTCAACCTCTTGAATGGAAACTCTGTGAAGTGGAGTGGCTTGCAAAACAGGATGAATTTGGGCAGAAAAAGATAGGGAAGGAAAGGTCCTGAAAATCTGAACACTAGAGAGAGATCTCCTGTCAACTGCTTCTGTATTGACACTCTTTTTGAGTAAGGCATCTCTGTCTCTCTGTCAGAGAGTCGTGTATCTAAAACTCAGCAATGGGAGCCAGGCTTGTGGGTCCTTCTTAATCCCAGCTGAACCAATCCTTCATGATTTTGACCAAAGAAATGCAATCCTGCAAAGCGTAGGTAAGAAAACCAGATGCATAAAGCAAGACAGAATTTGAGCTGTAATTCCCCAGAGGCATTAAACTCCCAAATTCTTAGCTTTCTTTTTATAAGAGACTCTACCTACAGAGAACAATATGGACTAAGCAGTGTCTCAGAATTGGGCTGTCTTCCAGACTCTCACCTCTCCTGAGAGTGTCTGAAAAAAAAAATCTGGCATTGCAGAACAAGGGATATTTGAAAGCTGGTGCCTCTGGGTGCTTCTATGAAGCCTCAGGTGCTTAAATACCTGCATCTGTGATCTTGAATAAATACTAGATTTCATGGAACAATTTTGTTCCAAGTGCATTCACTTCATACACAACAGAGAGCATTTTTCCTCAAAAAGGAAAAAGGAGGGTGCTTTCCTTTGGCAAGGTTCTTGGAGAAAGACAAGGAAAGCAAGGAAGGTTCACAAATGCTCTTCACTAAGGCACATTCACCCTGAAAGTGCTTGTGTGGGCATCATGAAAATATTGTGGGCTTCAGCTCACTGAGGAGTGAGAGCTGTGCTCGTGAGGCAGGTGACTGATGAGGCACCCCAGGGAGCAGCTGCTGACTGGTGCACAGTCAGAACAATCCCTGCACTGAAGAACATCTGAACAACCAGCAAGGTGGATACACCTCCAGCAGACTCAGGGTGAATGATTCTGCACAGACAAATTCGTAAATCAGTCTGTTTGCACAATATGTGCTCAGACTTCAGGAGAAAATACAGTAATAAAATTAAATTTTGACTCTTGAGCTGAGAAGTGATGTTTGCACTTGATTTTGGAGACAAAAGACGACATTTCTAAGAGTCAGTTTTCTATTTGAGGGCCCCCTATTCCTCTGCTAGGTCCTAACCTGACATACCTCAACCTCAGCAATGTTCTGACAGTTGTTGGGATGGGAAAGGCCATAGTCTGCCAAGTAAGAGCCATATTCCAGGATCACATCCAGGAGGCAGAACATTAAGAAAAAAACCAGGCAAGGTTCTGCCACACAATGGCAGCGAGATGTGCGGCATCGGACACTGCGGACCGGGGTCATCAGCTCAAGGAAAGGGCAGGTCACTAAAAGCTTAAACGAGTGGAAGAGGTGACCAAACACATTCATGGAATTTGCAGCTATTAAGTATCATGAAAGTATCAGGATGGTCTGGGAAAGCACCTGGTTTCAAGCACCAGGACGTGTCCTGTTTTCAGACTTATTCCGAGCCATAAATGGGTACAGCCAGAGGCAGCGCTTGGGTTACTCCTATCCTTAGCCTTTAGAAGATCTCTGGGCTCCTGGAGTTCTCCTCTTGGAACTAATTCCCTTCCCTATAAATGCTCAGATGCCCATTATATTACAGTACACACATTATAGTTCACCAGCCAGGGCTGGCAGATGGTATGGAAAGCTTTAACACAAGTTCCCTAATTCTCTCTTGGGTTTCAGCATGTGAAAGCTCCAGCTGTCATTGCAGTGAGAGACAAAATGAGACTTGAGACTCCCCAAAATTTGATTCCCCCCTCAGCATCTACAATTCTATGAAATGCTGAATTAGCAAAAGGTGTTACAATATTATAAGCTGATGAAATAATCCAAGACACTGGCAAATGGCTCAAAGGTCCCAAACCCTATTTGCTGGTAACCATGGCACTGCAAATTCTGTTTGCTAAATACTGGCCCTGAAGGGAAGGCAAAGGTGAGAGGCTTGCAGGAGGCAGGCTACAGTGCATGTTGCTAAGCCACTGAGCAATAACATCTTGTGTGTTTCATGGGTGTGATGGCATCAGTCAGAGCAGGCATGTGACTCAGCCCCACCAACATTGAATCCAACCTTGTTAAGCACATGGCTAAATTCTCTTCTTATCTCCTGGGGATACCAGAGGAAGAAAATAAAAACCTGTCAAGAAAAAACCTTTCAATTTACTTACATTCATAGAAGTATCAAAAGATTAAACTGCTAAGCAGGGCAATTTTTCAAATTCTTGATACTTCCTTGATGTAGGATAGCCAGGCCTTTTTGAGTTCATCCATCAGTACTCAGTCAGTATGAGCAAAATTAAGTTCCCAGTCACCAGGAGTAACCACTCTCAGCCACCCCAAGCTTTGAAGATGAGGCTGGTTTTGGTCAGGAGAGCAAGTAGTGAGCTGAGCCCTGAACCCTTGGGGCTTCAGAAGCCCAGCTGCCACTAATGTCCCACTGACAAGCAAAGAGCTCTGATGCTATGTAGTGTAATAAAACTCAGGACAGAGATCTTGGCATTCATGAAATAACCAGTAGGAAGTGGCCTGGTCAGGCTCTGGCAGGGCTGCAAGAGCACTGCACTGCTTCATGAGCAATGTCCTATGGCCAAAACCCCCTTGTATCCCCACTGGGACAGAATGACTTTAACAATACTACCCTGCCTATCCTACAGCCTAAATGCCAGCCCAGAAAAGAGAAGGAAGGAAAGAGCCACCCAGTGTTGCAAAGTATGTGCTCTCAGCTGCCACTCTGCTGAGCCTTTCCTGCTCTCTCCAGCACTCTTGAGTTTTTGGGTAGGGTAAGGCTCCCTCCATTCATCTTTCCTGGTCGCCCTATGTAGGTGTTTCTTGCAAGAATGAGTGTTGAAGAGCCTCAAGTGCTTTTACAGACACTAAACTGCATGTGGTTAGTCAAAATCATAATTTACTGATACCAGCTGACTCCTGGGATGAGCAGAAACATGCTGGGGTCAAGCTGTTCAAATTAACCCTATTAAATTATTCTTCAAGGCTGCCTGCACTCGTGAATGCAGTGTGCACATAACTCATGAAGGGAGCTGTGGTGGGAGCAGGTGAAGGAGAGGATGAGGCTCCTGCCCCCCGTGACTGCAGTGTGGTAAGACTGGGAGACACCATGACAAGGCCTTTGGTGAGGAGCAGCTCTCTCACTGATGCTCAGAGTGCAGGAGAAAACTCACATCAGGAGTTTCACTTCTGCCTTACAGCTGACAGCCACTCAAAGACACGAGATCAAGGATCAGTGGGTGGATTGGGATGGAATAAAAACAAAACATTTTAATCCCTTCTCCCAGCTCCCTGCAGCACATGAAACTGTGCTTTGGAAAAGTCTAAATCACACCCTGAATCTCTTGATTCTACACACATCAACTCTGTCATTCTCCAGCACTGGAGCATAACCTCCAGAGACCTAGCTGGGTTTTTGGTTTTGGGTTGTTCTGGGTTTTGGGGGATTTTCTACCCTCACAGCATTTTCAACTCAGTTTAGGGCACTGACACAACTGGCTCCTTGCACCCAAAACTATTAACCAGTAACCTTTCTATCCCACCTTTGTGACAATCTCTGGGATACGTCAGCACCAAAGCTCTCATTTGGAAATTGGTCTGTTTTCATAACACACAGCTCAGACTCTAAGGCCTGTGTACAGGATTGAAGTTTGGCCCCATTATTTCAGTGGCAGTATTCTCGTGCTTCATAAGAGAGAGAGAGAGACCTGAACCTTCAAATGCACATGTACCACCCACAGCAGAAGACCTCTCCCATACCCTATTACACACCCAGTGTCCAAGGTGCACTCACTGCATCTTCCATTGGGATATGCTAGTTATGCATTACATGAACTGCTGCACATATGGGTGCTGCACACAGCTTTCTAACTCCACTTCTTCATTTCTGTCTCAGGAGAAGTCTTTAACATCAATGGGAGAAGCCCACAGATCTCTGTACCTTACAGATAATGCAGGTACTAAGCACAGTCTGGATGCCTTTAAGTAACCATTATCTAGAAATGCTTTTTTAGAGAAGATGCTGTACTAAGGTTTAGATGGAGCAAGAGCATTCCATGACATTAAAAAGATGACAGATAATTCTTCAGAGTGTCTGAGAGAGAGACCCTTGGATGCTTCACCTTGTCACCACACCAGCAGCATTTTCTGTAATCATTAGTTGGTCACCTTCTTGCAAAGATCCACCTAGTGAATTGAATGTTTACAGAGGTAGATGTGTGCAAAAGGAAAGTCCATACTCTTTCCTCCTCATTTTTTTTCAGGATCCAGTTCATCCATAATGCATATTACTTTGGACTTTAGGGAGATAATTGTACTTGGCACAAATTTGGCATATTTTTCAGATCTTCTCCACTCTTCATCAGATTGCACACAGCATCTAGATGTGTGCACTCTTTGAGCAGGGATTCATTGCTCACATACAGATGGCAACTAGCAGACACCATCTCTGTAGCACTGCACTATCAGTAACAAAATCTGGCAATGATTTTAAAAGAAGACCCGTTACAAACCTGCTTAGTTTTCCTGCAAGGTTTTCACCAGATTACGACAACAGGATCCAGTGTATCTTTCATTAACCACATTAAGCTCTTTAAAAAAAACCAGTTTCTATATGACAAAAAGCCCAGTTGATCACCCAGCAGCCAAGGCAAGCTCGTTGTGTTACCTTGTTGGAGGCACACTCAGTTAATCCTTGGGAAAGTCCCCTCCAGTCCCCTGAAGTCATTGTAACATACACGCGAGCGTGCGTGCATGGGTATAAATAAAAAAATGCATCATGGACCTCGGTCCCCAAATCTGGCCTTATTTGTAAGTGCTCCCCTCACCACAGCCTTATCTAGCCTTGACGTGATGGGCAGGAGGAAGGTGTCACCTGTTGGTGTCCTTGACAGATGAAAGTGTGGGCATGCAAGGGGAGACATTTTAGAAACAGGGAAGGAGGGAAAACTGCTCTCAGCAGCAACCAAGGGTCCAGCAGAGCTCCTGAAGAACAGTTCAACCCTGAACAGAAATGAAAGGTACTCAGAGGGAAAAGGAATGAGAGACTGGAGAAAATGCAGAGCAATGCATCTCTGCTCTGGGAGCAGTGGAGGGTGGTAAGCTCACCTCCACATAACATGCTCTGTCTGGGGATCATCAGTTTTTTAAAAAGTTTCTAAGAAAACATAAGGGAAATATGGTTTTTCACATTCATCACACAGTCACCCCTGTGATTGTGAGATCAGTTTCATGTATCTTGCATGTAAGAGGCAAGGTATGAGCTATCTTCTGGGTGAAATTTTAAGGTTTTATGGCAGTTTTGTACTTTGTTTATAATTGTTTGTGCTTTCCAAAAAGACCAAACAAAAACCCAAACAAAACAAAAAACAAAAACCCAAACAAACAACAAAAAAAAAGAGAAAAATTAAAAAAAAAACCCACAGAAACAAAAAAAACCCAAACAAATTAAATAAAATGCCAACAGTTTGGATGCAACATTTTCCCTGAAAATTTGAAAGAGACAGAAGAATTTGTTTCCTTGCTATGCTTCTTTACATGAAATTATTCAGGAGAATTTTTATATCACTTTACAGATTCTGGTCTCATCCTTCACCCATTGAGTCATCTTATGTTCTCAGGCTTACATGAGTGTGTAAACTTCACTATGCACATGGGTGAGCACAGTCAGAGCATCAGGGGGTCTGGACACTGCTGCTATGCAGCCACTAACAGAACTAGGCACAGTTCTTCATCTGGTGTCACAGCATTAGAGCAAAGGAATGGTTCCATGAGTTAATTCCATGAGATATTAGTTGCTTATCTTTGGGTTTGGCTGCTTTAACCAGAAGCAAATGTATCCTTGAAGCATGGTAAAAGCACATTGATTTAAAGTGTACCTTTTTGTAGTCACACAAGTGCCTGTGTACAGAGCCTTACACAGACCAGCACTGAGGGTGCACACAAAACCCACTCTCCTGTGTGTGTTAGTAGTGCCAGAAAGCCACAGGGAATGAAAAGCATTCCCTCCTTAGCTGAGCACTGGGAACCTGTATTTCAAGTCATTTCTGTTTGCAGAACTAAACTGAACTCATCTGCAGCCCAGGTGGGAGGCAGAGCAGCCCTGGCTCCTGGCAGGAGCAGGAGCTGCAGAGCTCCCAGAGCCCCAGACCCAAAAGGAAAACCTCCACAGCAGGCAAGGGCAGAGCAAGTGCCACTTGCCCAGAGACCTGACCCTCAAAACACCAGAGACAGCAGCTCTGCTAACCCTCCATGAGCTGGAGGTCAGGGGAAGAGGGGTTTGGGAAGCTGTCTCTTAGATTCTGGGGAGCAGAGGAGGGTCCTTCACCCTTTAATGCCCAAAGGGTAAAATGTGCCCACTACCTTCTTGTTTGAGCAGTATTTGGGCAGCACAGGATGTTCCAGTGTGGAGTGAGTTCTGACAGAATATTGCAAGTGTTCCCAACATAAGGGATGCCCTATTTTCTACACCAGCCCACAGCTGCCATACCAGAACTGGGCAGAACTGGAAAATTATACCATACATTAATGTGGCATGTGAGAGGGTTACGGTTTACCTTTTGTTCTTATTTAATGAGAGGGTGGGAGAGGAGGGGGTTAAGGGAGGGGTGAGATCATGATAGATGAAGGGAACTGGCTTGGCTAACTCTCCATAGCCTGTAGCTACTGCAATATTTATGAAAGGGAAGGTGCACCTTGGCAAGCTAACCTGCCTGAAATTGGAAGGTTTCAGATGAAAGGGAAACCCTGTAAAGTAAAACTGAGTGGTGCTTGAGAGAAGCACAATGGCAGGGAAAGAAAAGCTATCTCCTCACCAAGAGTTTCCATTTCTAAATGCTTTGCTTTGCCCAAAAAAATAAACCAAAAACCAACCCACAAAGGAAAGCAACTTGGCCAGGCCTGCCTGCTCCAAGAGCACAGGAAACAAAGTGCCAACAAACACCAAACTCCCTTTTCACAACTGGCAGAAGTCCTCTGGTATGTGCTAACACTGCACATTGCCCTGCCTGCGAGGCTGGAAGGGTCCCACCCCCAGAGAGGCTGATTTCTACTACATTTTCCTGAATTTTGAGGTTATTTGCACAGACAGGGCAGGGCCCTTGGGTGTCCATTACAGGTCTGCTTTTTCAAGAGGAAAAGCTTGAAGATGCTATCATGAATGGCATTTCCTGCTTCTACAGTTCTTATTGACATAGAAAAGAAGAAGAATTTTCTGTCAATGTTACCAAGACTTCTTATTTACCAAACTCTATATCAGCACAGGGCTTCGACCTTTTTAGAAGAAAAAAAAAGCATGTAGATAATAAAAGTATAATTGTCAGGATCCTGCAAAATATTCCCCGTGATTTCTTTTTAGCACAAGACATGGAAACAACTTTAAAAATTTCAGGAAAATATTTGATATAATAGAGATAATTTTTAATTAAGATCTTGCCTGTGGGCAGACCCACAGTCCTGGCATCTCTTATCAGCCAGCGCAAGGCACTCCCAGTATCTTGTACTTCTATGGAAGGAGCAAGCTCTGTTCATGCAGGGGTGGGTTTCTTTTAGTTGCTTAACTGTTTCTTCCACAGAGACAGCTCCAAAGTGAGGTGATAAGCCACTGCTGGAATTGGAGGAAGGTTTATTTTTCAGTTTGGATGAAAAATATAGATCTCATTCTCTCCTCCCACCAAAAAGAAGGGTTTCAACCAGACTGGATGAGTAGCTGTGCTTTCTATTGCTTTCATTTTTTAAATTATAATTTCCCTAATTTTGATCTAAATCTATCACTAAATACAAAAGAGCGGTCTGAAAGCTTCAAAAGAGAATGGTGTGATTTTTCCAGCAGTTCTTCTTATTGTCCCTGCCTTCCCACGCCAGCCCTGGCGCACAGGGGCAGGGGAGGAGAGTGCTTGGCACTCTGGAGGTTCTCACACCCCTCTCCTGTCTAGACCAGGGCTATGTCTGATTTTCTATCACCCCAAGGCTACAATTTCCAGTGAAGAAAGTATTAAATTCAAAACCATCTGCCCATCTCGGCTCCTTCCGAAAAGTCAAAACCCGTCAGAGGCCAAATTCCCACGTCTGGCATCAGGATGGCTCCTGTCCCATTTGCAGCTTTAACATCATCATTGCCCAACCCATGACGTTAAAGGCTCTCACAGCGTGTTTGGGGCAGGGACACACACTCATGGAAAGCCAGGATTTCACAGGGGCACAGAGAAAAGGCTGGGCACAGCACGGAGCAAAGGAGCTGGGAGCTGGGCAGGATTTAACCCATTTAAATTTACTCCTTGTTGGACTCGTTCTGTTGTCCTCTGAGTTTTCCCTGCAGAGACCTTTGGCTCAAGTTTGCCTGCTGCTGACTGGGCCAGAATCTCATTTGCAGCATTAATCACGGGCAGCTCTCCCCGGGGCTCGGTGGCAAGCCAGGGTCAGCGCTGGGGTGCTGGGAGGGGAGGAGGAACAAGGCGAGTCACTCAATCTGCTGCCTGGTGTCACAAGTGATTTATGGTCTGCTTCAAACACAGCCATTGATCTGTTCTGCTTTCCCCAGCGTGCTTGTCAGAGTGTAATAAAGCCAATGGGAATTCCTGGGTGTTGAGTCAAAGTTAAGTATGCTCAGGTTTACTTCTTTAAAAAAACACACCTGAAGTCTCCCCATTTGGGAAACAGCTCAAGATTTACAATCCTGCAGAAATTTGCAAGGGTAAGAACAAGAAATACAACCCCAACCAGCCCTTCAGGCAGCTGGCCAATTAATCTTCCCTTTGCTGTCTGCTGCTTGTTCTCCTTTCTGCCTTCAGCAGTTTTGGAAGATCTAAGCCAGGCAGCAGCAGGGACTTCCTCACGCCTGGCCCGCAGTGAACCCCCGAGATCCGTCCCGGAGGTGAACCCAGCCATTCCCTGGGCTGCATCTCCCAGAAGGGCTGCTCTGGAAATCACCTGCTGCTCTCAGTGCAGGCGAGCCCTGAGGCCAGGCCAAGCCCCTGTGGGCCCAGCAAGGCAAGGGCTCTGTAGCCACAGGAGCTTACCAGCAAATGTCTGCTCAGCTCTGTGCTGGTTTGAGCTCAGAGGACCACTGACCTCAGCAGCTCTGGGACTGGGGGGCCTTTCTAAGAATGGTTCTCTCCTCACCTGGGATTGCTGCAAGGAGGGAGGAGGTGCAGGGGCAAGCCAGGTCAGGCAAAACATGACTGTACCATTGGCACTGCAGCATGGTACATGGTAAGGGATAGCACGAGGCACCAAGTTCTCCCAGGTCACCTGAAGCCATAACCCATGTATGGGTTTGCATCCAGGCCACATAGGATGAAGGAGAGCATGGACTGAATGACAGGAGAAGCACCTTACCCAGAAGGCAGCCCAGATGTCACCAGGCAGTTCATACTGGTCTGCCCTTGCAGGATCTCTCCTTGATTATAACATCAGTGGCTTCTCACTTCCATCAAGAAGGAAACACTGCTCTTCAGCATTGCATGGGCTATACATTTAAAATACTGAAAGAGTAACACTTTTGCCCAGTAAAATGATGGAAGGCATCTCTTGATTAAAAAGCAAATAATAATTAAAAAAAAACCCAAAAACAAGTCCACATTTTCTCATGCAACCTTTTAAAACAAAAAAATTGCGTCTTGCACAAGAAGTACATCAGCAAACTCCCAAAATTCTATTTCTCAAGAGCAGTTTTCCTAAAGATAGCATTTCCAACACATTCTTCTTTTTCTAATCAGGAAACATTGACTGAGGAGCCTAATAAGAAAGTAATTGATAAGCTCCAGCAATTTTTATCCTTTCAATGTATTCACTTTCTCGGCAAGGAGAATTCTCATTAACAATTACTAGGCAGTAGAATAATGAGATTGCAGGAGCTGCTCCATGTATCTCATTAAAACTGCCAACCTAGGAGCACATCATGCTGCATTTCAGAGCACTCACAAATGCTCAGCTCCTCTGGAAAGGCAGGAGTGAACTGTTCATCACAGGTATCTAAAAAAAAATCATAGAATTCCCAATCAGTGGCCATTGAGAAGATGTTGGCCCCAGTTCAATGGATTTTAAATTTCAGCTACTCTACGTGTCATAACAATCAAACTGTGTGAAATAGAGAGCAGCAGGTTCCTAAGAAATATTAACGCCAAGCCTGATTGAGTAATGAAGGAAAATGCACACCTATGGGACTTTCCACAGTTCTTATCAGTTCTCAAAAAAACCCCAAGGGACACACATCTTCCAGTCTCTTTTTTTTCTGGAATGAACTTCCCAGCACTCTGGGAAGGAGGGAGAGAAGCTGGAGGAATAAAAAAACCCTTTTGAATGAAACATTGAATTAAATGCCAACAAAATGTTGATATTTAAAACAACCACTCACATATGGACAGTCTGGGAAGGTCAGCCCACAGTAGTGCTGGATTCCCAGCCCAGTGCATAGAACAGCTTCAAATTTTCCCTATCTAAGCACTGTTTTCAAGAAACTCAGTCCTTGCTATTGTATCTTCCCATCTGAAGATTGTCTGTGACATTCAAAGGGACAGGGAGGATTGGGAAGAGGTGAACTCCTAGGAAAAGAGGCCATTTTGTAGCCAGAATCAAAACTGCTAGGACAGAAAGAGGGAGTTCTTGCTTTTTAAACTTCAGTTTTTATTTGCCCTCCCAAGTCACTGCAAGTGCAGCAGAGACACAAAATGCCCCCACACTGGGAGTGCCAGCATCTTTTGTTAGATTAACGCTATTAACTCCTTTGCCCTTCTGAGGCAGATTTTGTGACTTTTCTTGTCCAGAAGGCAAGTCTCAGGGTGATAAAACCAGCCAGCTTGTCGTGCTAGCAACACAGACACTGCCTCATCTCTGTAGCAGAGGGAAGCTTTTTCCCTGCCTAGCTAAATCCTAGTGTAGCAACCAGCTGGAGTCTGCATGTAAACAGCACACACACCCGAAAGCAGCTGGGCAGCTTGAGTAAATGCTGGCATTCACAGCCGAGCCCTTGGAGCCCTGCTCAGGCACAAAAATTGTCTGCAGTACAATCCTTGCAGTATGGAGCTCTCAGCTTTGTGATTGGGCCCAGGAGTTGTTACCCTGAAGAATCCCAGGTTAAAATGGTTGCAAGGAAAAGATTCTGCTGGTATGCATATCAACCCTTGACTTCAGTGTCAGCATTCTCCCAACTCAGCAGAATTAGGTCTAGAAGTATATGGCATCACCTCGACAGAAAAAGGATTTGTGGGGATCTGAGGACATTGTTTTATACTGGCTGAAAGTCTGGCCCTGAATGTTTTACAAAATTTGGTAGAAAACTGCCCAGGCTGCTGCCAAGAGGGATGCTCATTCTGGGGATTTAGAGGAATGATAGAGGCAGATTTGAACCTGTGACTTCCCCAGAATCACACAGTAGAGACCCAGCAAGAGAAGTGCTGCATTGAAATAGGCTCCTTCAGTGCCAAACACTCCCTCACACTCCCCCAGATAAAGTGAGAGGAGTTGCTCTTCCACCTCCCAGATCAAGCCTCGAACAAGGCAATTAATTTGAAAAGGGCAATTTGATTAGACTCAATTTTGCCTGGAGTTAAAAATATCCATTAACTAACACCAGTGACTGAAAAGGTGCTCAGTTTCCCCTGGGCTTTCTGACTGTGTCAGTTGGGAGTATACATGGTAATGGATTCACCAGAGCTAAAGGTGACAAGTTGGCATTTAATACTAGATGCTGTAAACTTGGTATTTTGTATTTTTCAAATTTCACATAGGAAATAACCCCAGGATGCTCAGGTCTTGACAGCAAGAAGGGGTACATGGGGAAGTGACAGACCTGTGTTCCTGCTACCCTGAACACTGTCTGAGTGCAGGAGCTGCCACACCAACAAAACCAGTGCTAAAGTCACCTCCAACAAATCAGGATAAAGCCATTAGTGGAAGCTGGGAGATACTGCCCTTGTGGGAGATATTCCTATGATCAGGCTACAACCAGATTGTCTCACTGGTTCAAATATCTAGCAATCTCACATCTCTACANGTGACAGACCTGTGTTCCTGCTACCCTGAACACTGTCTGAGTGCAGGAGCTGCCACACCAACAAAACCAGTGCTAAAGTCACCTCCAACAAATCAGGATAAAGCCATTAGTGGAAGCTGGGAGATACTGCCCTTGTGGGAGATATTCCTATGATCAGGCTACAACCAGATTGTCTCACTGGTTCAAATATCTAGCAATCTCACATCTCTACATTCAGGAATGTCCTTATAGCCACAACTTCCTTTTACCAGTTTAAATGTGGTTTGTTAAATTTATCTGAGTGGCAGATGAGAGCCCTTCCTGGAGAAAGACAAAAGCAGAGCTACAAAAACAGTGGGTGAGATGCAGAGCCATCACTGCTCTGTGCTGTGTGTCCTCTCCATCCAGGATGCTGGAAAATGCTCTCTGCGTTCTAGCTCAGTGGCTGTGCATATCCACCCACCCACCCAGGCTCATTCACTGCTCTGCAGTATTTTCTAGGCACAGTCTGGTGATGAACAGCCCACATTGACACAGCCTGAGGTACACTACCACCAGGCACATGCTTGCACATTTAATCTGGCAGGAGAAGCAGCAGTGCCTCTTGGGACACCCAATTCAGAGCCACAGAGGGAAAAACCAGTACCCCAATTGCACAGATGCCTTTGGGAGCATCTGTCAGTATTGCCATAACATGCTATCTGCTGGTTAATGCAGCAACAAGCTCATTTGGCACTAAATGGATAACATTTTGACTAACTCTAGCTGTGTGAGCCAAGGTTGCAGAGGACACCATTAACCACGGTGCACAGCACTACTGCATGCCCCTATTGGGCTCGAGTTCATGGCAACCCCCTTGGAAAAACTTGAAATATCTGCTTATTGTGCAAATTGTAACAATAGCCTTTGTGCCCTGCCTGTATGGTAATG
>VZUA01037216.1:0-14610 GCA_013401035.1 Horornis vulcanius
TCATATAGACATGAAATCATATAGACACGAGTCCTGAGCTCTCACCACACAGATCAATTGCAGATGTAAAACCTTCTGACTTCACTGACATGTAAGGTCCAACCAACATTAGAGAAAGCTAAGGTCAAAAATTTCTTTGGGTCAATAGCATCAGCAGTGACAAACCCCCGAAGATCATAAACCTCAGTCTTTGCTGTGGCTTTGGGGCATCCATCTCTTCTCTTCACAGCAGAACCTGATGTCAGCAGAGGCTGCCGGTGTCAGGTGTTCAGTGCCAGCATCAGAAACCAGAGATGGGTTTGTGGTCCCTGTCTCACCACAGAGCATGCACTGTGCCCACCCTCTGCTGTGTCTGCTCAACAGGATGGCATGGGAGGGAAAGGGATGGGTGAAAGCATAAGACAGGGGCCACTAGCTGCATTTATATTCATGCAATAGACATCTTGCTAAAATGCGGAGCTGGAGATGGAGGCATCGCTGCTCAAGCTGGTGCCTCACCAGGGTTGGGATGACAGCTCCTGCTGCTTGAAGGACTCAGCCTTGCTACAGTCAAAAATCAAGACCCATGACCTCCATCTTTCAACAAGACAAATCAAATGTGAGATTTTCCAAAGGGCCTGCACTCGGGTTCTGTGTGCATTCTTCGCCTAGGGCAAGGGGTGTTCATTTTACACACCTATAACTTCCACCATTCCTTTGAGGAAAAACAAGATGAGAAAAGACCCACATTCTTCCTATATCCCAATACAATATTAAAAAAATAATAGGGGCTAAATACATTAAGATACCTTTTACTCTGCAGCTTTTACTGTATCTCAAAAACAGCAATGCAGATCACAAAGCACTGTCCATTTTCAATCTAACTTGCAAATCTCTTCCAAACCACAGGAAAAAATAGCATAATATTGGAATGACCATTTCAGCAATGTTTTACAATCCCTCTAATCTGTCAGGAGTGGCTGCTGGAGCACAAGCCCCAGCTAAGCTCCTCTTCTGGAGCATATCCAGTTCAAGACAATCTGCCACACAGCCTCTCAGGGCACTCAGCAACTGCATTGGGAATATTTTTTTTTTTAGTACCATAAACTGTAGAATTCATATGGCCAGAACAACAGGAAAATAAAAGTTAATGACCTGAGATTAACCCAGACAGACAAGAGACTAAAGCATGAAACCCTAAATGCTACAGCATGCATGGGCTCGATCTGCTGGACAAGTATAGGCTGGAAGTGTTTGCCCAAACACTGCCCTCAAAATTGGCTCCATCCACATAGCTCAGGTGCTGCTGAGTGGAGATGCAGATGCTGTACAAAGGATCTCACATTTCTCTGAGCTATCATGTCTTCTTGCCTATGGTTCAGCTTTAGAGTTCTAACTGCATCCATCTACTTCACTGGGAGTAAAATTCAGTGGCCCTTCCAGAAGACACAGACTCAACTACTTCTCCTCTTCTCCATGAGGAACAAACAAGGGCACAGTGTCATGAGATACTCAATTCAATCTGATCCAGTTAGATCACCACAGGGGCTGGTGACCACCTGAGGATGGTGATACTCACACACTACCTTGGTGGTCTGAGCCGCTAGAACAGCACACTGGAGCCTTTTGCATTTAATGATTTCTTGATTTAGATAAGCAACTTCTCCAACACCTTGTAGCACCTAAGAAGAGTTCACATGTGATCCCTTCTGGGTAGCATCTGTACTGGGGGAGCCAGGCAGTGTGGGGTGCACACAACTGTTTCCTGGGATCAGAGCAGCCCCAAGCCACACCATCCCATTGCTTGGTGGCCAGGCTGGGGCTGGTAACTGCAGAGCCACCACCGGCTTGTAACAGCCTGGTGTAAGAGTGAGCGTGGAACTGCAGCAAGAAAAAGGCTACACAACAGCTGAGGTGGTCACAGGTCATAGGAGGTCTGGTAGATGGGGCAGCAGGGAGCACACCAAGGAGAGCAGGGTTCAGTATCAGTTTGGAGAGGGAGGCTGGGACAAGGGAGAAAAATCTGTTCCTGTTCATGTTGCAAACCCTACAGCGGTGGCTGGCCACTGCTAATGGGTTCTCCAGCAAGAGAGAGCACTGACTGTCATATGTGCTTCCAGGCAATTTTTGGGGTTTGGGATCGATATTCACCATACTAAAGGGATGATATGGGCAGCCAGGGCAGAACTGAGGCTGAGACAAGAAGCAGGGACTGAAGAAAAGAGCTTGGTTGAGCTGGAGAAGAGGAAGAGAGCTTGGCCAGACTTTGGGAGAAGGTCTCAGGCAGCAGCCTTGCAGCAATCACACATGGGATTAAATGCTATGAGACAGATCTCTTCATCTGTGATGTTTCCCAGCGCCCTGCAATAATACAGGGATAACCTTCCTTTCATCAGGCATGCACTGGGAGAACCTCCCTCCCCATGCTCATTGAAGGGGCCTTATGGTACCTACACAATAACCCAGATCCTTCCCAATCCCAAAGAGTCCAGAGAAGTTAAAGTACCCCTTGAGTTTTGCCCACAGTGAAAACTAAGTAACTTTTGACAACTTCTGTGTCAAAGAGGCCATGTAGTTAGAATGTGAGAACAGTGCCAAGGGGAAGTCTTGTCACTTGGGCAAGCAGCAGCTGCTCTTGGGCAGGTATCACTACTCTGAAGGCACTGCCTTCTTGCAGCTGTTCATCTGCCCAAAGGCAATATGAGCGGGAATGGGAAGGTCTGACTGAGACGTACAGATCTGAGCAGGGCAGCATCAGGACTTTGAGGAGGACATTACAAATTCATTTAACCTAGAGCAGGGTGGGCACAGTGAAAGACACAAGGTGATAAACTCCTTCCCCTGTATCTCAGAGCTCAGCCTGACGGCTGCCTTTAATCACCCACAGCTGTTCTTTACTGCCTTGGAAGTGCTCTCCTTTAATTAGCCCAAAAGGTGACTAATGAGCTATTTGTTAATGTCATCAATCAAAAAGCTCTTTTTGTAGCTGGTCTGAAAGAGGTTTTTTTTTAAAAGCATCGAGTTTCAGCCAACTGGCATGGAGCATGATCACAAGCTAATTACATGATCTCATGGCAGTTATCTCAAACTAATACATCATTAATCTGATCTTACGACAGCTAAAAGAGAGGCCCAGGTCCAAGAAGCACTTGAACGCTCCACAGCTCTCAAGACAGGAGCCCTTTTTATAAAAGCTGCAGGTTTACACACAGCAGGCACATGTCAGGGCAAGCTGCAAGTTGTATTGCTCCCCTCACCTTGACAAACAAAAACATTCACAAGCCAGGAAACACATGATCTCCTCCAAAGGGAACCTTCCCCAAAACACAGTCACCATCCCACTGACTTAGTTCAGGGCTGCAAGGATGACCAGAAGGAAGAGTCTCAGGGACAGGATCTATCCCAGTCTGGTCTCAGGGAGACATGATAGCAGTTTGGTAGTTTCAGGTCACCTGCACTGATGGGGTTGGGCATTAGAAACTCCTATCTATCCTCTACATCCCTTTGAATGTAAAGGTAGGAGGCAAACCAAGAAATAAATTCCTATTTACATGTCATGACTTCATTTAAATAGCTCAGCTCTTACTAGGGGCAACCATCTACCCAGATAACCAGACAAAATCTTGAAAACCTTTGAAAATAGTATCCTTAGCTTCAGCCAAACTCTTCCTCTCACTTTTGAGCCCTCTTTTGGGTACCCCCCAAAATGGTCCCAAAGGAGCTGCTCACAGACCTGTCCCAGCCATCTCACAGGTATCGCAGGACACCAGGATCCGCTTCACAGCGCTGCAGGACCACTGCTCTGATGATACAGTACAGGAGGTGCTGGGTGTGTATATCAGTACAGATTTGGGGTAAGTTTAAGATCTGTAAGGTCCTCCAAGTCACCATGTAGAATAAAATTTCTCTATCTTACTTCTCTGGTTTTCTTCCAAAGTCAGAAAATTGAATTGCAACTCCAAAATTCAAATGTTAAAACACTTGAAGCAAAGCCAGTGTTTCTTTTTGTATCTGTTGCAGAGCTGTCTGTACTAAACTAGTAGCACCAAACACCACCACACCTCAGCTCTGCCCGTTATCTTCACAGGCAATTAACTGCCAGGATACTTTAGCCATGACAATCACTTATCTACTTAAGAGAGGATAATTTCTCTGTGCTGTTTCCCTGACCTCTCAGAAAACGCACAGCTGCCTTCTTTTTTTTTACAGTCATAGGAGAAAATGTTCCTGTTCTAGTCTCAGTTCAGACAACACCTTTAAAAAATGGTAACACAGAAATGGTAAATCTTACCTGAAAAAACACCTGTGATTTCTCTGGCGACAAAAAGCATCTGTGCCCTGGTGCTGCAAGACCAAAGCTTTCCCAGGAAATGTTTGTCCTCTGTTGGGTAAGAGCTCCATAAAAACTATGTAGCCATTGCCTGGACTTGCTTTAGTTTGGGTAGGTGAGTCACGTGAATTCAGCTGCTCCTGTGTGTTCAAAGAGCTTCAAAATGCTCTACACCACCTATCGCATTATGGTTCCCACAAGTATGCCAGGTATGTGTCTGTCTTCCTGAGTCACATAATTATCAATGGGAAAGTAACCCCTGGAAACACAGCAGAGGGAAGAAAAAACCCCCAACTGGCTGTCTAAATCCTTCGACAGTCAGAAGTAGCCCTGCAAGGAGATCTTCTCAAACAGAGGCTTTGCTAATTCCTACGTCCAAAATGCCAAAGCTAGTGGAGGTGCTGGGCTGCCTGCTTCCCACCTTCCTCAGCAGTTTGCAGCACCACATGTGGGAAGCGCCAAGAAGGAGCAGCCCAGTCTCAAAAGCAACCACAGCACTGTAAAAGAATCTGAAGCTCATTGGGTTGCACAGGTTATGGGATGGCCTCTAGCCAGCAGGAAATGTAGAGTGAAATAGTCCCTGATGACTGCTGCTGATGAAGGCTGAGTCACCAGTGACACAGAATGAAAAAATTATGTGATGCAGTGGTGTCTGGGCTAGTTACATCTTGATAAGGATGGTGGATGTCTTCCTGGGTTTTCCCTTGAGTCAGAAACACCTGGGGAAAGTGATACCAGGAAAGGGATATCTGCCATGATCAAATGCCACCTCAGGCAGTCTCAGAAGAGGAATAAATAAGAGAGAACAGGATACCTTGTAAGTTAACTTTCCAGAGAAGCCACTTCTACCAAGCAGATGGGAGGAGATAAGGATGACAATGAAGAGCAAAGAATGAAGGGAGCCTTGATTACCCCACCTTCTTGCATGGTCTTACTATGGTGAGAAGGCTACAGCAGATGTTCACACTCTGCAATCTTTTTTCAGAGTGGCCAGTTTTCCCTTATGATTTACAACAAGGACATCCCAGAAGAGAAGCTCCAAATTCTACACGACATCCAAAAGCTCACTTGAGCATAGGCAGCCCACACACCTGTGGCAGGTGGCAGATGTGAACAGATCTTGGTTTTTGCTCCTTCTCCTGGAAGACATCACCATCCATCATGTCTCTTGTCAGATTACGGTACTCAGGAGACCATATAAAATTTTGAGCTTGGTTGTTAAGTGCTTCCAACTACCAGGTTAGACAGAAAACCTCATGCCTAGGAGGCAAACAGCCACCATTCCCAGGGCCAGGAGGGTTTCAAGCACCCCTGTGTACTGGATGACAAAGAAACGTGCTGTGCAGCATTCAAGCCAGCTCTGAGGCTTGGTTTTATCACCCCATTCCATTGGCCAGCATTGCCTCAGGCATCCATCGGTGTCTGGCTGTGCTTGGCACTTTCATGCAGTGTGAGCAGGTTGGGATGCTGTCAGGCACAAGGTGGGTTGCAGACCACCTGTGTATTCAGGAAGCCAGCAGGTCCAGGAACAGCAGATATCAGCCAGGGAAAAAAGACCCTCAGATACCCTGTGTTCCCATTCCTTCTCCAATGGCCAGAAAGGAAAGAGCATTCAAGCTCTTACCTTTGAGATATTGTGATGACTGCCAGCATGGTGCAAACTGGTGCTGGCTGTCTTGGCAGCCGGTGTCTGGAGCAGTGAAAGATTCTGGCTGTGCCACCACCTATGCACAGGGGAGGAGCTGAGAGAGCCCTGGCTGCACTGGTGTGTCCCAAGGTGCTCCTCACATCCAGGCTCACTCACCACAGCTGTAGAGCAGCGGGAGCACCACTGGCAGTGTCAAAGCTCTCCCACCAAGCCCCTGACATGCTCATGCATCAGAATCCATCCTGGAGGATGGGGATGCCACCAGGTTTCAACTCTGTAGTGGGAGAAACTTGGAGAAATCACTGGTTGGATAGAAGTCAACTAATGGACATTTGTGTGATGGAGACTTTGGGTTAAGCTTCTTTTTTCAAAAAAAACCCCAAAAAACTACAACATAGTAGGCTTGTAATTACAGGAATACCAAGTCCTGATGGCTTTTCCAGGCCTGTTGACTCGGGGCATGCTCTTACCTTCCTCCCAGCATGTCTGTGCAGGGCTGTGGTCACCCCACCGTGGCACAGGCTCATCCACTCCTGCACAAACATCCTGGGGAGCCAAAACCGCCTTCAGGAGGGTGAGAAGCCAGTGCTGTGTAATTCATGGCACTCCGCTGCTCTTTTGCTGTGAGTCATGAGCTTCCCAGGAGATTTACAGCCAGAGGCACCGATTTGCCATGAATCAAATGGAGTGGATGGTTTCAGCCCAAGCCAAGCTCCCAGGTGAGTCTGGGCAAGGCAGAGATGAGCAGTCATTGCACTGCATCACATCTGCTGCAGAAAGGTTTACCCACAAAGTGGGTAAACCCACTCATTCCCGCAACACACAGACGTGCTGAGGACAAGGGATGGTGCTGGAAATCAGCAGCCTCCTGCCCTTTCTCCAGCCACATCACCTGACTCGTGACCCTGGGTGCCCATGTGAAAACTCCCATCCCTTGTTCCTCATCCTGCTCACCAGTTCTTCTGAACTGGTGGAAGAAGTCTTCACAATGGGGCCTGTCTTCTACTACACATCTGCCCAGATGTAAACACTGTGTTACCCCTAAAGAGTGGAGTAAATAGAGACAAATGATCATCCCTGTCAACAGGATGAGAGGGGCCATCCCACTGTTGTTGGAAAATTGTCTGAAAACAAACACTCTTTCCTAGGAAAGCCTTTCTGAGCTTCACCTCACAGGGCAGCTCAGGCATGAGTGAGGTTGGGCGGGAGATTGTCCATGTCCTGAACACTGCTGGGGTCCTGCACAGCTGCCTCTTGAGAAGCAGTGGAGTTTCTTGGCTGATTTTTCCCAATCACCATGCCTAGACCATGCCAAGCTTATAATGCTGTCTTATTCAGAGACAGTTCTGGGTTACCTTTGTCAGGGAGAGGAGGAAAGTGTGACTGGTAGTAGGAAGGCCAGGTGCAAGCAGTGGGGGGTCTCAGGTTACTTGTGGGGCAGGCAGAGACGGGCAGCAGTGCCTGGGTTATTCAGTGATGGGAGTCAGAGAGGAAGAGTACTGTCTCATTGAGACCCTGACAGACAGCATAGCCATAATCACCATAATTTTCTCCCTGGAGAAGGATGGGTCAGGCCGAGGAAGCTTCTTTGCTCAAGTATCTACATACGTCCTTCAATGCAATTGAGGCTCAGGCAGGATCTCTACTGGCAGGTAGGAAACACTTTTTGCAGTAATATTTTCCAGAGGGCTGATTTAGACATAAAATATTTACAGCTCTCTCTTCAGAGAAACGTGCTTTGGGGGCAATCTTTCTGTGCTAAACAAAATCAGAACTCTGAAGAGAAAAATACAGAGGGAATCCAACCAACCTCTCAGTGGATTACCTTCCTCAGAATCAGACAAGAGCAGAAAAGAGGCTGGTAAGGTTGTGGTGATGTTGGTGACTATGCAAGCAGTTGATGGCAAAAGTAGACCTCAGTGGCCTGTGTGAATGATGCCTTGTCCACCCTTCCCTATCTGACTTCTTATAGGGGTTATGGCATTCTGCACCTGGTCTGGGTCCTAATCCTTCCTCATTCAGTTCAGAGCACCTTTGCTTCCTGTGACTCACCAATGCACCGGTCTGATCTCCCCCAGCCCTGTATTTTTCCATCCGAAGGCAAACCCACACTCATTCCCATGTGAATGTGAAAGTCCTGCTGTGGTGTTGGGGAGAAGAGAGACAAATCTCTTTTGTCTCCTTACACCCAACAGTCTGGTGCCAATTTATGAGGGTGTGATGATCTCTGCCTCTGGGGTCATCCATAACACAGATACCTAATATTTTTCCATTAGAATCACAGAAGTGCAGCCAACACTTGCTTTTTGCTGATTTTCTCCTGGCTGCCTGCTCTTCCCTGTGAGCTGTGTTGTGGGATGTTGTGGTCACTCCCTATTTCACATTCTCTGCAAGTCCCCTCTCTAGCTGCAGGAGGATCTGGATGCATCCAGGGCAGAGCCCCACCTGACACAGGGTTCCCCCTACCCAGTGGCACAGGAGAGCCAGGGCTGCTCCCAGGGTATGAGGATGGTGCAATTATAACCCCCACCACTAACTACACTGAGCAAGATTTTGGCCACCACTCTTATCTAAGGCATGGTGGTGGGTGAGTCCCTGTCACCATGTCCCTGCCTCATTCTCTTTGGTTCTCATGAAAAACTAGAGATGATCTGATACTCCCTGTCAGAACAAATCCAAAAGCTGAAACTTTTAAATATCTCAGTAAAGAGAAATGCCATTTTCTCGCCAGTTCTACTTGCTACTTAAGAAAAAAGCCTGACTCCACCATAAAAATATCAGCATTGTAGTGGCATTTGTTCCAGCTGAAATGTGAAGCACGTCATCTCCTCTTCTTTCAGGTTACCACCTCAGTATTGGTTAGACTTTTGTATCAATAAGGGGGTTTCAATTTGTGCATGTTATTTAAACTCTCAGCAAGGAACCAAAGTAACAATTATCCACCCCCTGGTTTGATGATTCACAAGACACTCCGACAAACACAGATGCCATGCAACCAGGATGAGCTATCGGTGAGGAACAACCATAAAAAAGTGTCTGCTCAGGCCAATTATGGAAGAACAGCGTCTGACAGGATTTGTCCAGCTGCATCCTGGAGACTGAGACACCTGGTGATTTAATCATCCCTTGAGGTAGTATTACTTTCATATGCACATTACTGAAAAATTCATCAGCAATCCAACATTGGTGGTAGCACTTCTCAAATGGAAACAGCTCCAGGTGTGGGGCAAAGAGAGACCTCATCCGGCCAATATTATTTTCCCTGGCTTCAGAAATGATGGCACAGATCCCCCATTTGCAGCAGAGTAAATGGATGGTGATAGCTCTTTGTTTTACTATATGGTACCAAATAACTGCCCTACACTTCTTAATAGCCAAGAAGATACCTCCATTAATACTGACATGTTTGTGATGTTGCAAGTAAACTAAAAAACCTTCCTGTGGCTTTACCATGCACTTCATTGTAACAGTCAGTCCTACCCACGCTGGCCATTATGATTCTCTAATCAGAAATATCATAGCTATGAACTCTCTTAGGGGCTGCTTAGCAGTTTTTTGCTACCATGAATAAACAAAGAATAAGCTTTAAATTTTATTAAATACATTAATTTTTGCCTGACTCCCTCTCCTCCAAATAAAGCAACTGCTCTCAGGCCTTTTTCTGTTCTTATGCTGGAAGCATTCTTAGTAGGTCTGAACAAATTTGGGGCACCTTCTTCTAGGATATGGAGCAATTCCATGTATCTTCCCAAAAAGATGGTATGACAGAGGCTGCACTTTCCCTTTTCTTGCCTTCCAGTAAGCCCCTACATTTACACTTCCCTCAAAAAATAATGGAAGTCTTTGATTCCCTCCATACCTGAGTCTTGTCTCTCTCCGCAACACACAGACACAGTCCCTTGCAAACCCATCCCTATGGGGACACTGAACCACACTGAATGTACAAATGCTTTCTTCCCAACACCAAGGTTTCGGCTTTTCCTTCAAGGATTTTTCATGGTGGATGAAATAATTCATATGTTCCATGGATGGGACATGAAGGAGACTGAATCTACCTCTTTTCCCCCATGAAGAAGCTGTAACAGCCCATTCTTGGCTGTCTGTGGCTTGGGCTGTGCCAGTGGGTTTTCCATTGCTGTTTTGTTGGGTTTTTTTCCCAGGCATTGGAGCTTGCAGCCTCTGCAGTTTTCCAAAGGGCTCTCATTTGTGTCTGCTGTGGCCTGGACACACAGAGACCTCAGGGATGCTCCCTACATGTGGAAGTGCCTTGTCCACTCAACACTTGGACTCATGAGGATTGGCAGCAGCTTCTGTGGCCCCTGTGCTCACCCCACTGCCTTCCAATTGCCAGAGGAGTCAGTATTTTCCTGGAAAATATCAACCAGTCTTTTTTTTTCTTTCTTCCTCCTCATTTCAGTAATGTAACACTTTCAACAAAACTTCTGGCAGGAAAAGTTTCTTAGGTTGGAACTTATAGTCCATGTGTGGAAAAACCATCCAGGAGGCAGAAGCAATCAGCAGTCAGGGCAGGACAATGGTGGGACCTCAGCTGGCCTGTTTTCAATGCAGGCCTCTGACCTGAGCTTCCTACAGCCTTAACCCTTTGGTTACGTCTTGGGCTCTAAGTCTTCTTCCAACAAAACTGATAAATCAAAAAACACAAAGATGAGATTTGATCCTCCTCTGAAGCTGGGGGGGTGAGGGTGGGGACGAAGCTATACAAAGCTCGAAAAGTGCTTCTTCTCAGCCTTAGCTCAGATGTTTTACTCCCAGGGTAAGTTCTCCACACATTTCCCATGATGCTGCGTGTCCCAAGCCAAGATCGCGTTATCCGCACCCCCTGCAGCTCAGCTCTGGGAGACAAGAAGGGCTCCAGGCTCCAGGGGGTGCTTAACAGCCTGTAGACAGACTGAAATGCAGAGGTGATGGATGTTCTGTGCTAACTTGACTCAGCCCTTCTGCCCATCCATGTCCTGCCCAGGCAGCAAAACATCACATACAGCTGGGGCTGTTTTTCCCTACTAGCACTGAATGAGTCCATCCTCACAGACAACAATGCCCCACCAAAACATTTTCATGGCAAACTCCTGTTCCTCACATCTGACCAGTTCTTCTGAGCTGCTGGGAGAAAGGTCTTGTGCCAAACATCTGCCCAGCTGCAAGCACTGCACTCCTCCAAAAAAGCAGACAAATGGACAGAGAGGGTTGCACCAGGCAACAGGATGAGAAATTCTGTGGCTGACTAATTCTGTCTGAAAACAGGCACTTTTTCCTAACAAAGCCTTTCTGGGCTTCACTTCTCAGGGAGGAGCTGGCTGGGACCTAGTCCATATCCTGAACACTGGTGGGATGCTGCAGTGCTGCCTCTTGGGGTCAGGAAGGGAAGGAGTGAGGTGGATGGGAAGCTGGTGGGGGGCTGCCACCTATCCAGCATTTTTGTATAACGAGCCCTTTGTTTCCCTTGTTTTTCTTTAGCCAGCACCCAAAGTCAGAGAGGTATCTCCAGCACCATCCAGCATTTTGTTTTGAACAGAATTTATCTTCTTTATTTTGCCATTTTACTGACAAAACCAACAGCAGAGAGTAACATGGATTTAGATATACACCCAAGTGAGTTTCCTTTCCTCTTCCAATTTGTCAGTTCAGCCGCCAAACCAAACACAGCCATCCCCATGCCTGCTCTCTGGCCATCACTGCATCAATAAATAACTGCACTCCATTTCCAGTTTACCTTGAGAGGTCCCTCCTTGCACTGCCAGCTGTATCCAACTCTCCTATTGTGAGTTTTCCCAGCCCCAGAGTCTCCTTCCCCCCCAGCTGTGTGGTTGAACCATGTGCAGGGCGAAGGCTAAGGGATCTCTCACAAAACCAGGCATTAGGGGCCACTGCTTGGGACAGGATTCAAATCTACACAGTGGTGGAGTTATTCCTGGTGTACATCAGAGTGTGTGGGCACAGGACTCTGTGCAGGGAGTTAACGTGAGCCTTTGATATCACTGGTTAAATTTAGGGAATTAGCACAGTCCTAAAATGCTCTGGAGGGAAGCTACTGCCAGGCTGACCAGAGAGAGACAACACCCTTCCACCACCTCCCACCCAAGCACAGGGCAGGGGATGGAGCCAGGAGTTTCTACGCCAGCCCCATTGCCGTGCTGCATCTTCCCTTCAAAAATAACCCCCCATCAAGGTACACTCAGCTCTGCTGCAGCACAAAGGCAGACAGCCTCCTCAGGCTTGCCTGTGACATGGATAAAGGGACCCCTCCTGAAATCCCACAGCCCCATGGAGCTGCTGGTCCTTGCTCTGCTGGTCAGTGTAGAAGGTTGTGGGGAGTGACAGAGGTGCCCTCACATGGTGGGGATATGGCAGGGGAGGTAAAGCTGGGCAAGTCCCAGCCCATGGACTCCCCCAACACCTCAGCAGTTGCTGAATCCCTGCCCCAGAGGATGCTGCAGCTCTCACTAACTAGAGCAGCCACAAGAGAAGAGCACCTCCAAAGAAAAAGAATGGCAAAAAGTCATAAGAGAGTCAGCCTCCCCCAAAAGATGAAGAGGAAATTCTAAAACCCAAGAGGAGTCTTTGAACCTCAAGTCTGTCTGATGTTTGTAGAGCTGGGTGGAAGCTGTTGCTGTGTAATTGCAATTCAGGTTGGTTTTGGCAACCTCAGTCCTGTCAGAAGATGGCTTCTGCAGTTTGTGGTGTCTTTCATAGATACTCTAGTTTTCTCTGGATTCTTTGCTGATTCTTGCAAAGGCCTCTCTAATCTCTGTGTGAAGCACATCCCAGAAAGCTCTTGCAGTAATAGCTTTGAATTTTCACATGCCTTCTGCATGGAGATTGTGAGACACCCAATTCAACGTGACCAGAAGCAGCAGTTCTCTATTTCTGAGTGTACCATCTTGCACGAGCAACTGCCTTGTTTTGCTGCAGTCATGCAGCACCTGAAAAATGGAGACTGGAGTATTTTGGGTGTGAGGAAATAACGTCTGTTTGTTTTCCTGAAGGAGTAGCTCTGCAGCCACCAAACAGACGGCGAAACTGCAGCCACAGGAAGCACCTGATTCCAAGCCAGACTGTGAGAAACAAGAGAACCCTTAATAGCTTTCTCAGTACTCATCTCTAGCCCATGCTAATTGCAAAAGGCAGTGAAGCCAAACAGGCTGATGGGTCTCAAGTCCAGCCTCTTGTTTTTGACATAAATGCTGCCTAAGAGTACACTAATATAATCTGTAGAGCTTACTGTTAATATAATGAAATCTTCTTCAGATCTTAGTCAAATTTATTGAATATGTGGGAGGGCTGCTGAGATATTTTCAGATTTCTCTGTCTCAATAAAAATCATTCCCATAGCTTCAGCCTGTGAAATTGTCCCATGCCTATGGGATGTGGAAGGTTCCCTCCACAGCAGAGTGCAAACAGGCCCGTATCAGCGCTGTACAGTGGAATAATATGCCCACTGCATCAGGGATGATGTTTCTACTAATTCTCAAATAGTTGCAAAATACAAATACTTTTCAGAGAAAAGTCCAAAAGTTTCACTCTTGGAATACAAACACCTGACATCTTCAAGGATCAGGTACCATCATTTTCATTTTCTTTCCAACATTATCCTTGTGCATCCAGACATTAATTTATGTGTTTCACAACCACTTTCATTGTGCATCATCAGACTTTCAAAGTCTGTGACCTCTGAGGACATCTGCTGCAATTTGACTCTCCAGCTAACAAGAAAGACACGGCGTTGTTCTCAGATCAGTCATCCCTCCGCCCTTTGCTGTTCCCACTTTGATTAATGTGTTCTCTTTGATGCTGCTCAGGGACACGTTACAAGCACCTTCATCTTCCCACCTCCCACTGCAGATCCCTGAGCATCTTCAGCCATTTCCACCAGGGCAATTACCTCTTGCCAAAGGGCACTTGATTCTACCTCACAGCTCTCATGTCCAAGCTTTTGAACATAATGAACTCGATGGTGATTAGTGTAGATCCAAGCACACCTTGTGAAGAGCCGTGGTGGTTATTAACATAAAAGGTACTCATCATATTATACTAGAACCAGATAATGCCAGAGCAGAGCTTCTGTGCCATCATAATCCATAGCTGTCTGCCACAAGGAATCACATCAGTAGATTGTGCTAAATCAGCTGAGGTAGATCTCACAGCTAGTTTCATCCTCTATATCCATTTTTACTCTCAGAAGGATGTTTTCATCTTCTGATGATTAAGGGCACTCATCTCATTTCCAGTCTAAATACATTCATGGGCAGTTTATATGCGTTTGTTCTATAACCTATGTTCTCTCCTAAAGTTTGAATAGTTTGTTCCCATCCGCTGTGAGTTTCTTTTGCCACTGTTGATGTTGTTGCTCAGAGCCAGGGCTGTCTGGCAGCCACTCCCAAACTGCCCTGACCATTTCCTTGGCTTCACCTTGCATTTCTTTCCCTTTCCAGGAGTAAATTTCTTCATATTGTTCATTGATGTTCTTTTCCCTTGCAAACAGCCCATCCCTGGTGTCCATTTCCTCTCTGGCCCCACTGCCCATTTCAGTTCTTGACTTGGCACCATGGGAACATCCCTATGGGCAGCAGGATCATCCTCCAAGTGCTTCAGGAATTGTCTGCAGGCTCCTGCAGTGCCTGGTGCTGCTCCCTTG
>VZUA01037218.1:0-12245 GCA_013401035.1 Horornis vulcanius
CACCTCCCACTGACTGATGCCCAGCCTGTCCCAGAGCAGTGACCAGCAGCTCCTGACCAACTCACCCCAGTTGTTGTGATAGCCAGGGCTCTGGTTTGTATGTGTGAGCAGTATTTATTAAAGAAAACTGTATCTAAAAAGAAAACCAGTATCTATTATGTCGGAAAAGTCTTTGTAAATATTGAATCACTTTCATGATAGCTGGTCCATCTATCACACATGAAGGAGCTGCAGGCAGTGGGTGCTGCTTGTTCCTTACAGGCCCTCATGGAAGGCTCCCTGACTTCAGGGCACCTCTAGGTGCTGCATCTTGTCTGTGGAGTTGGAGGAGATGAGAGGAGCATCACCTACAGAGACAACAGGGGTGAACTGCCCCATGTGGAAGTCCATGTCTGCTGCCTTGTTCAACAGTTCCCAGATCCCATAATCGACACACCTGCTTTCGGTGGAAGTGAGTGGAGATCAAAGTCTAGATTTATAATAAATCTTTTTTTTTAATTTACTTTATGCTCTAGATATGTCTGACATATGTCTGGACATCACTGCTGAAAATGAGGCAGATTCAAAGACATTTAAAAATTTTATTTCAATGACTTCCCATTTCAGCTCTGATACAAGGTGATCTGAAGTACTTCAGAACAGGTCACAGGACAGAGCCTTGGCTCAGAAAACTTGTTTTTCCTCCACTTTGATGATGGAAACACGGCACTGGGTGTGCATCCCCTTGATAGACTGATGGGGTTAGCTGGTATGTTGTCCACATCCTCACACAAGGAGAGAGTACAGCAGCCCCAGAAAGGGCAGTGCAGTGATGTGCTCCAGTCTGATGATCCTTCTCTGGCTGAAGATACCCTCAGCCCACAAGGTGCTTCCCCGTCCGGTTTGATCTCTGTTGATCCTAGGCTTGGGAAAGGCATGAAATTCACTGAGAGCTTGGTATACCCAGGGTAACATGGTCACAATGGTCTTGCATGACTTAAGTTTTTCTTTTGGGCTTGCAGGTGATTTTCCAAAATTTCAGTGTGAGTTTCAGAAGTCTGTGGGAGGAGCTGAATGAAAAGTAATGGAGAGGACAAGAACATTGATGAGAAACAGAAAATGTGCAGAACTGAAATTAATATATACCCAAGGGCCATTTGATATGCAGGCTTGAAAGAAATACATTCGCACTATGATGAACAAGCCCACCCTCAATTAATCAAGTGTAAGAAAGAGGCATACGTGAGGTATTAAACATCAAGTACAGGGGCAGACCAGAAAGATTACAATGTGAAGTTCAGAAAGTAATAAAAATTATAAGAAAAGCAAAGGTAGAGAATGAAAAAAAAAAAAAGATTGCACAGGAGGTTGTGAAAAATGATGACTTTTTTCAAGTACACAAGAAAAAAAGAGGCCTGTGAAAGAGACAGAAGGGCCTTTAAGACATGGCAGAGGAAAAATTACTGAAAGGAAATTCAGGTATTGCTTAAAATATTCAATGCACTTTTTGCTCTTGTGCTCTGAAAAGAAGGTAATGGTGGCAGACACAGGTGTCAGAAACAAGCGTAAATTTCCCTAGGGAGGACAAAGAAACACTAAAGGAAAGCAGAATCATGCCAGAACAGGTTATTAAGAAATTAGAATATCTGAAGATATGAAAAATAACTTGTTCAGATGGGAACCAGTCTGTTTTCAGTAGAAAACATCAAGAAAGGTAGGATAACCCCAGGCAGGCACATTTAAGACCCTGTTTATAGGAAAATACATGGCTAAGGAAAGAGCTGCTAGGCTACAGATTTCAGTCCTCTGTGGATCCCACAGGCTCTGTGGACTTCATGGGAAGGTTCTGGTGGCATAATGCTTGTCACCTTGCTGTGGATTGCATCAAAAGCATTCACATAACACAAAAAAAAACCCCAAAAGAAAAACCAAAAACAAAACAACCAAAACCAAAACAAAATAAAAAAGTGGCATATAATGTAAGAGTTAGCTTCTTAAGGCAGTATTTCTGTTCTGGATATTATGGACTCTGTAACAAACTGGACTTCAATTATTTGGCAGCATCCTTAGTCCTGCAGCCTTCTGGTGACGCAGCCTGCAGTTCAATAGCAGATTTGTTTAAATTAAATTTATATAAAAGTTTACTCAACTAAGTACCTAAATGAATAAAACAATTAGTATTATTTATTTTGATACTGAAGTCAATTTAATTGATGCTATTTTCCTGACGTTCACTCCCTGCTTGGTTCAGCGCTGTAACGACAATGCAGAACTGCATTGTAGGAGTTGCCATGGGGAAGCTGAAGTCCTTGGCAGTTGGGTAGGGGACAGTTGGAGCTTTTGGCACCTGGGAAGGCACGGGAGGCAGCTTGGGATTGTGGAGTAAATGCATTGGCTGGATGCTTCTGCTAAAATGATCATCAGTGGAATCATTAATAATGTTGGAATTTAAATTGTCAATTTTTGCTTCAGCATTAACACACCAGTGAGGGGAATGGGGCTGTCCACACCTCTCAGAGATACAGTTTCCAGCTATCTGCCATGTCAGATAAGAATTGGTTTATGGTCCATTAACGTGTTCAAGGTTATCTTCACAAGCACGGCGCTCGGCAAGATAACGTGGAAGTTTTACTTCAGAAACACAGTTGTGCAGAGAGGGAAAGATGCTTTGGCATTTTCCACAGTACCAGTATCCCAGGCTACAGGAAATTCATCTGGTACTTCACAAATATGTCTAGGGAAGATCTGGAAAATTGCATGGCTATGGGTTTGGCTGATTGTAGCAGTTGGAAGAGAAGAAATCATAATAAAATCATAAAAAAAGATTTAAAAATCATAAATCAGGGTCTAAAGAAAGTAAAGAGACTGAGAGGGTCGTGATATTACAGCAGACACTGTCTTGTAGGTGCATAGAAGAGATCACCTACTGGAATTTTTAAGGGGAGGTATGAAAGACTGGCAGAGGAAAGGCCTGGATACAACTCATGTGATCCTCAAGAAACCTTTTTGATCTGGTATCACACAAAGGATGGCTTCTTAGGTTGGTAGGCAGGTTTGGATGTGAGGTACATCAGTGGATAAAGAACTGGTGTGGATATCAAAGAAAGCATTTGCAAATGGATGGAATCTAGGTCAAAGGGGAGAGGGGATAGAGTGAAATGAAACCAGAATAGGTGGATTAGGTGGCGTAAGAAAGAGGGATAGGGGGAGGCAGAGGAAATGACCAGCATTGATGTACTAATCAGTAAGGAAAAAAGGGTCAGGATGTTACAGGGGTTGTTCACAAGCCTTGAAAAACGTTGCATGAAGAAATTTCTTGGGAAATTCAAATGGCATGATAGCCTCTTCTTCCTCCAGACCATTTCCCCTCCCTGGTGTTATCAAGAATGGGCTGAGAAACACTGCTGCTGGAAGGAACAAACTTGGAGAGGGCTCAAAACAGGCAGGAAGTGATAAGACAGTTCTCTACACTAGAGAAAACCAGAGCATCAGCTGGACTGCTGGTAATTGCAAGACAGTGGTTTGAGTGGTTGTGGTGAACATAAAAGTTCCATGTTTGTGTGTCTAAATAAAACACCCCTTTAAAAATTTTATATTTTTTTCCTTTGGCTTTCCTCACTTTTTAAATTGGTTTAATATGTGCTTTGGGTCAGCCTTTAAAGAACACAGTGGTAATTCTATGACAAAAAGCATTCAGAATTTCAATATTTATCCTTTTTATTGCAGTGATGTTACAGACGGCATACACTTTTTTTACATGATTAGTGTCCAGAATTAAAAATCTGGTTATTTGAATTAATATGAATGGAAATAAACTGAAATTTCTGGTTTTGCTGGCAATTGCAAGCAACATGTATCTAGGTTGTCTATGTCTTTGGGTTCCAGGAATTCTTTCTCAGGGAGTGCAATCCCCTTAGCAGAGCATCACCCATCACCTCTGCACGCTGACAGCCCTGGCTATCTTCTTCAAGACGGGCACACAAGAATGCTAAGATAAGGTCCCCATGTTTTCAGAAGTAGGACAGTGAAGTAATCTGATCTGTGACAGATTCAGTGTCAAATGTTCTGAGCCTGGACAAGTTCGTTATGTGTCTTGGAGCATGTTGGAGCTCTGTGAGTGTTGGAAGAATGACTCACTTCAACTAAGATTGCACACACGGCCTTTGGAAATTTGAGCCTAAAAAAGGTCTCATATGTTGCTCCATGGTGATTTTTCCCTTGGTTTGTGAGATGATTTCTCAGCTTGTGCAAGCTGGTGAAGCTTTGCTGAGTTTAGTAAAACTTCACAGCAACCAAAGACCTGGTGTATGTTCTTCCTGTTCCCTGCAAAAAGGTGTTTTTGGTTTAAAATGTAACAAAGCATCCATGTGAAAATAGTGGTCTTGTACTCATTGTAGTGAAAACAGTGTGCCAAATTGTAGAAGGGCTCCTTAGATCTCCTGTGGCTGAACCTGTTGGTGTGTCAACATCTAAAGCAGCCATGTAAGAGTGAGCAGGTCTGTCTTGGGCCTCCAAGTCAGCATAGATCCCAGGAAAGGTCTGAGCAGTGGAAATCATATCACTGCTGAGGTTCTTACAAGCAGAGAGGTGGCAGATAGATTTTCAAGTCTCAGGATGACATGGCAGAGTTGGCAATTGGGAAAATCATCTTTGGATCTGTAAACAGAACAGGAGCTTATATGGAAGGTGCACAAAGAGAAAAAGTTATACAGAATGTCTCATTATTTACATTATTGTTTTTCAAAAGGCTAGATAACTGTATTAAGTAAAAGCTAATAAATCTATTTTAGCGTCCTAATATTGTTCAGATACCAGTTGCTATTCCTAACATTGCTGAGTAATATTTTGACTTCACTCCAGGACTAACAAATTGCTGCTTTACAATTCTGATATGCTGTATCTTGAAATCTGTTATGACTGCTGCTGCTGGCCGGGTTGGGAGGAGAGGTGGTGTATGTTCATTAACCTGTGTGCCAATGGTTGTTACATCTCACACACCTCAGAGGCTGCTGTGAGCAGCTGAGGTAGGTTTGAAAGGTGGGGGAAGGCGCCAAGCACACCTCTGTCCCATTCCTGCTGGAGTGCAGCACCCCAAGCTTCATAAGGAACTTACAGTCGTGCCCCAAGATGGCTCAAAGGTTCAATTGGCTCAGAGCTGCAGGAGTACCTGGGATTTTTGGTTCTTAGTCCAAGCACCCTCAAAAGATAGGAAGTATTATTTTAGGTCAGATGATATAGGAGAGGATTTCAAAATAAGACATTTAAAAAAATCCCTCCACCATTTGAGACTCTTTATATTCATGAATACTTTTGATTGACTCAAAACTGCATTTCTCGGTGAACAAATTATTAATTGAAAAATTCTGTCCACTCCAAAATGTCCTGAATCTGTTGTAAAATATTATTAATAGAATAAATAATTTCGTGCTTCTTGACCTGTAAAGCCATCAGTCTTTAAAGTCTTAAGTACTCGCATGTCATTATAAAGGCTAAAGAAATATATTTTGGTACTGGGGATAAGTATTAGAGGGATACTGGGAAGCTGCTAGTCCGTTTAACATCTGTCTTACAAATAAGCTTCATATGCTCTCTTTCTAAATTCTTCTCATTTAATTTGCAAAAATAATCAAGAAGGAACATTTGCTGTCTTTGGACCAAATCTTGAGGCCTTATTCAGGCAAATGCTGACTGAATAATTAGTGATCTTTCCAGCAGAAGGAATATCCGACTGACTGCAGAGTATACAGAACAGCTTGACATGGTTTAAGCTATAGCTTTGTCACCCATTGCTCTGAACACAAGGGGATCTGCCTGGGTAAAAAAACACTCAAAATTAACTTACAGTTTGGCTTATTGCCTTTTAATAGGATCCTTGCAAAGTAATAATTGAAGAAGTGGCATCTTCCAGGGATGATTATGCAATGCCATAATATAATGAGCTTTTTTCATTAAAAAAGATCCTAAATGTGAACGTGGCCATTGCATGTTCCCCACAGTATTATTCAAGTTCCAAACATCCTTTACTGGTGGGGCAGAGGCTTGTGCCCTGTTTCCCTGTTGTATGAGGAGAAATGCCAAACAGTGAATCTTCCCTCAGGCTCTCCGCAGACCAGCACCTCTGGGGCTGCCAGATGGTGAGTTCAGAGGGAGCAGGACCCCAGTTAATGCAGCTGCCCCTAATCTTTCTTCAGCCCTGTATCACCTCCCTCATTCCCTCTGAGTTTTTGCTTTTCTACTTGTTCTGGTTGCTTGTGCCCTGGACAGCCCCAAGCTGCAGTGAGCAGCCCTTTAGAAGTGGAACAGGATAAAATTCCTCTTACCTCTGAGGTACCTATGAGTCGGTCTCTTTCTTGTCTCTTGTGTTTTCTTTGGTTTATACTCCGGACTCTGTTTGGAGGATGTGCTTGTCCCAGGCTGTAGCAGACAGGCTGATTCATGAAACTTCAACACAAAAGAATCCCAATGCTCTAAATCCATTAGATGAATAAGACAAAAGACTAAGCAAAGAAAATACATTAGGAAGTAGAGAAGAATGGACACTGCTTGCACATTTTTCCTGCTAACTTGAAACAACATGAAGAAAGAAACTGTAAAAAGAAATTCAACTCTTTTTCTTGTACTCTTTTAATTATGCTGTCTCTTGTGTAGCTATTGTCCTTACAAATGCTTTTACTGATGTTCAAGAAGTGTCCCTGAGTTCCCCTTAGCTTTTGTAATTTCGCCTTGGTTTCTTTTTGTATCTTTGCACTCTTTCCCTTTGTTTTTCCTTTCCACCTACCTTTTATTTTCTCCTTTTCACTCTTCTACTATGCTTCAACCAGTACCAGGAAACAAAAGTTTTTTTCTAAGAATCAGAGCACACTCTGATCACTGCCACATATGGATATCTTCCTTTCAGGAGGTTTGCTTGGCCAGGTGAACATCTGTTCCTTAGTATTCTTATGAATAAACAGCAATAATTCTGACAGACTGAGCTTAAGATGACAGCTTAACTACTTTCATGCAAGAACTTAATCGTTCTTTCTTATCTGACTTCCCCTCCTGGATTTGCACACACAAACACACGCACACACACACTCTTATCTTAGTTATTCAACCAAGTTTCACTCCAGAAAATAAATCTGCCTCTCTCTGTTCTTTCTGTTCTGATTCAATTAAAATCTTTGTTCAATTGTACAGCTTTTTTTTTTTTCTTTTTTTTTGTTTATTGTTGTTATTGTTGTTTGTTTGTTTATTTATTAGGTAAAGAGGTTTGATGTGAAAGAGATTTGGAGTGACCCCTGTGTCCTCTCTCAGGTGAACTCTGTGTTTCCTGGCTGCACACTCTCTCTCCAGCCCTCCAACATGCTCTCCATACTGAGACAGCTCCTCGGCAGCGTTGGAGGGACGCCCCCCTCCCCGTGCCCCTCTGCTCGCTGCCTGCAGGTTTCCTACAGCAGTCCCTGCTGGTTTGACTCTGTTGCCTTTGCTTGGCAAAGTCATTCGGGCAGTGATTCTGAACGGGTCGTGGAGGGAGCTGACAAAGGATATTAAAGAGGGAGTACCTGGGTTTTATCTGTGCATGTCCTTCGAGGCAGAGAGGAGCCTCACCTCCCCCACTAAAATCTAGGAATCCCATCCACGGAAGGTATTGATTTGCACTTTGTTGCAGTCAGAGTGAGTGGAACAGGGTGTGTAATGAAAAACAAGAAGTGGGCATGTGAATAATGTAGTATGCTTCTGCTATTACGACTGCTGCTGCTCGGTGGTTCCCATGAAATGTAAACCTGAGTAGGCAGCACATCTCTGGCCCTTTAGCAAGACCAGGATTAGCCCAGGCAAGGCCCTGGCCATCATTTTGCAGGGTCTTTGAAATAACAACCACAAATAACATGGATTCATCCTGCTGCTGGGAAAGAGGACATGGCATGGGAGCCTCCTGCCCCGTGGCAGGTTTGCTGCCTGTTTCTGTCTTGGCCTTTGTGTGGGGCATGAAGTACTATTGCCTGCCACTCTGCCCTTCCCTACGTGGAAAAGAGGCTCTTCTCTCTCGGTAAGTTTAAGTCATGCCTATGCCTTGCTTCACTTAAGGTACAAGTCCTGTGAACATGTGAAAACTGGTAGGGGAAAGGAGTTATTTTTAATTCAGGAAAAGGGTGTGCACAAAGAAAACGCAGTTAAAAGCTGCCGACACGGGAGTGCCCTTTTCTTTTGAAGACCAGGACTGGAAATGGGAAGAGCAGACAAGGAAAGGCAAGAGAGCACAAGAAAAGGAGCAGGATGCAAAGTGAACAGGACGAGAGAGTTGACAAGTTGTCACTTTCGCTTGCGCCGGCCGAGAAGGAAGCGCGCAGCCACCCCCGCCCCACACGGCACACTTGATGTATCTCAAGGCATGACAATATGGCTCTGTTTGTTCTGCTCTGGGGGGAGGGGGACAGTTTATTTTCTTAAGACTATTAAGTCCTTCTAAGTACCACTATCGGCATTCTATGATTGAAAGTGACAAACAGAAGCAACCCTATTTAAAAACTGCCACTTCGAATTAGTGGAAGTATCAGCTTAAGTTTTACAATATTTTACTGCTCCATTTTTGCACTCTTTTACATAAGGACGGCCAAATAAATATCCCGGCGACTTGCCTTTGCCAGAATTCCTCCCCATGCTCCCGCCCCATTAGCTGCTGCCTTATGAACGCTGCGCTAAACAGAAAGTGACAGCAGCTGACAGCGCAGCCAGGGCCAAATTATCAAACGTCTGAAGTTGCGCCCGTGTGGCCGTGCACAGGCTTAGGCTTTCACATGCAAAGCAGATAACTGTGTACAAACAGGTGCTCACACGTGCGAAGACGTTCTGGACAGACCCTACTTCCCAAGCCAGGCACTGCTGAAGGCTGTGTCTCAGAGAGTTTGGTACCTGCATGTCCCTGGGGTTAGAAGAACAGATTTTTGACATGGTGAGGCATTGTCCATAAAGAAGGAAATGGGTTTTCACAGTTTAGCTTTAAACTGTGAATGCAGTGCTTAAATTCTGAATGTAGCCTGCCCAAAGAGTCAACAGGGATAAAAAGATGCTTCCAAGCAGTGCTGTAAGTATTCAAGTACTGGTGCTAGCCCAACTGGGGCGCTCTGAGTTGCTCCTGGGAGTGCATGGTCTGTAGGTATCTGATCTGGCTGCTTAAATTTGCCATGCCCAAACCTCCAAAAGCTTCTTCCCCACCCCAATCTCACCACTGGCATAGCTGCAACTCCAGCTCACCTAAGTCCTTGCGGCTGCAAGACATCAGCCTTTAGCATATGAGATGTGAGCTTCATTGTACTGCGCAAATGTGGTGTGATAAAAAGCTTGAGTTTGCACCTCAGGTCTCCCCTTGTCTTCAGTGATGTCTGGGAATCATATTACAAACTTCTGCCTTATCCTGTTTAACAGGAAATATCTATTTCTCATAATTTGTGTGTTCCCCTTCCCTTGGGAATTGCTGCAATTTCCACGGTGCAGAAGGTTTTCCAGGCAGGCTGGCAAGAGGACTGAACCTGAGGCTTTGCTGGGCTCCGTGTCTGTGGGGAAGGAGAGGATGTGGGGGAGGCACAGGGAGTAGAAATACTTCTTGTGGAGCCGTCATCTACTGCAGCGGGCCAAGGTGCAGTGTGAGACTGAAGCCTGTGCATAGAAGCCTTCCCTGTTGTTTGAAGGGAGTAAGGCATTTTGGCTTTCAAAACAAAGCTGCTTTTGAAATCTTTGATCTTTCTTTTCTATTCTTTGTTTTTCATAAGGAAAGACATAGACAAAATAAAGCAGACAAAGCAGGTTGTTTGTAAGCCAGCTTGAGTACCCATTAAATCTTAAAGGCTGCATTATTCTGACTTTCAATACCAATGCACAAATAGCTATTCTTTTTTTCCCATGGATCTTCCATATGGCCAGATGAACAGGCTGGCTGCATGGTGAGCAGCAAAAAGAACAGCTGACATATAGTTTGCAACCACGCTGCAACATCTGGGCAGAATTTGGTCAACTGCATGCCTGATGATAGTTTTTACATTCAGGCAGAGAGGTTCTTTTTTATGGGAACATGTAAAGAGGCAGAGAAAATACTAGTATCAACTTTGAAGTGTACAGTGAGTGGTGTGTTATAGCAGCAAAACAGCCCGGCCTGTGTGCTACAATACACAGAACATTGAATTGGGAAGTACGAAATGAGTCTTATCTCTGCCTCTTTTAGTGCCTTTCGCTGGTGTCTTAAATAAATCATTTACTCCAGCTTTTAGCCTCTTTCCCCTCCTCCCCTGCCTCCTCTCTCTGCTCATGTTTATGTTGTTTGCCTTGCTGGTTAGTCTGTGTACTCCTCCATGAGTAGTTGATTGTCATCGTTCAGTTATGGCCCACGCTCACAATTATGGCCCAAATAGGTGTTTATGTCTCACTGGTCAAAGCCTATAGTTTTCTCTTTGCTATTCACCACTGCAGATGGCATAAAAAATCTCAGTCTGTTACTTGTGGAGATCAAGCAAAGCAATTGTTAAAGGTCACCATGTAGCACTTCTGGTGGGACTGCTGCAGGAATATGGGAGCACAGAGAGAGGAAAAGAAGTACGTGGATGAGACATAGCTAGGGTTGTACATGTGTGCTAATACAGAGAAAAGACAGTTCACTGAGAAGCCTCTCTCCTTCCTTCCAGAGGAAGAAAAAAACGCCGTGGCAAAAGTCACAGTGAGCACTCACTGTCTGTCCAAATGCTGTCGGCGCAGCAGCATTTCAGCAGGAGCAATTACAGCTTGCAGTGTATCTATCCCATGTGTGGGAAGGTGAACTTGCTATTTCCCCTCTCTTTTATTAAGTATGAGGAGGGCCACTGGTGCATGGAGCTGTTTCTGGGAGCCTCTTCCAAGGCTGGGTCTCCCCTGGTTAGATGAAGGAACCTCCCAAAGCACCACAGATGCTTTTTGAGGTGCGGTTTCACAGCCCCAGCTGAATCAGCGTTCAGCTATGCTGGTTTGCACATGGAGGAAAGCTCCATATGGTGTGTGAATGGCATCCCAGCACAGCCCCTCCCATCCAGGTGTAGAGCCCAAAGCCAGGAGGTGGTGGTGGGGAGGGGGGTGGTCTGCAGGGGGGAGAGTATGACAGGGAGACAGCACTACCCCGTCTGTGCTCCCTGGGCCAGGATCCACAGATCCTGGCTCCCCTCTGCCTCTTCTCACTCTTGGCCCAATGTTTTGTCCTCATTTTGCTTGTTCTGTAGCAACAGTTTCTTAGCAAACACCATTCTCAGAGTGGTGCTGATATTAATTGATGAGGCTGGTGCTCAGAGTTGTCTTGGCATGGTAAGGCACTATCTAAGTAGAAAAATAAACAGCCATGTTCACTCCAGTTCCTTTCAGAAAATGGAAAAATAAATCATTGCCTTCCAGATGGAAATGCACAAAATCATCAGCAGAAAAATATCTTAAAGCCCTTAAGAAAGCTCTGAGAAGGGAGGATGAACAGCCCTAGTTTTCTGGGGATTTTGTTTCCATTAAACAAAGAACTACTGCTTCTCTGATGTTGTGCTTTGAACAGAGGAGTTCAGGGCTTCAGATAGGGCATAACATTTTAGGAGTTTAATATCCTTTCAGAAAGAAAATCCCTGTCTGCCGAGGAAAAAATGATGATTTGTCTTGCAAATGATTGGTTTTTCTTTGAAAATGCAGCAATGGGAGATTTTGTCTCAAATTTAAATGTTTCCTTCATTCCTTTTTACAGACCTGACATAAAACATTTTGCTTTTAACAAGTCTGTTGCCACTGGCTCAGGCTGTGTGAGGGACACAGTTCTTACTGTAATGAAGGGGACAATTACACAGGGTTCAGCTTTAACAACAATAAAAGTAACATATAAGATCAAAAGTTTCTTGAGGAGACATCTACTCGACAGCATTATTGCTAATATTGAGCAATGTGGTTTGAATGTTTCTTCCTTAAGTATAGGAACACCTCCAAATTAATTTTATGAGTTTAAAAAAATGTATGTTATTTCCTTAAATGTACCCTAGCCTATGACATTAAATATAGGCAAAGCATTTTAGAATTAGTACATAAATGATCAATAAAAAAGAGCAAACCAAAACCATAACCTGAAATGCAAAGATTTAAGCTTTCTTTGAGACTTGTTACATTCATTTTTCCCTTTCAAGTCTGAAGTGAAAATGAATTGTTTTAAAAGACCTTGAGGATCCGATGCAGTAAGCTTTGAAATCATGGACTGCATATTCATTTTAAAGAAACTCAGTAGCAGTTTTATAGGGGTC
>VZUA01037238.1:1028-12262 GCA_013401035.1 Horornis vulcanius
GTTTATAGGGAACCACAAGCTCTGCTATTCATCCCTCAAACAAAAGGAACTGACCATAGTTCTGCTGTACTGTTCAGCAGAACAACATTCTTACATGTAATGTGTGGTTTACCTTCACCGCTCTACATCCACCAGGAAGAACAGGGGGAGTAATGAGAGGAAGTAGTACAAGACACAGAATTCTTTTCCAAATCTTTTATCAAACAGCTGTTTACAGGTATCAGGGAAGACAGGATATAATACAGAAATTGAGAGCAGATATAAAGGGAAGAAAAGAGGGTACCCATAAATTGGGCTCATGAGTTTATTACAGAATAACACTTACAGAGAATTCTCTGTTATCTAGAGTTCATTGAATCTGAGTTCAGTGTCATCTGAGTATGAGCATTACCAACAAAGGGAGCAGACAAAAAGTCTTGATTTAAAGACATTTAAATCAGATTTAATCTTTCTTTTTCACCCACCAGATGGTGCCCTTGCAGCACTCACGACTTTGCCTCTGTCTATAGACGCAGATAGGTCATTCCGTGTGTTCTCAGACCTGGTTCTGAAGGGACAGTTTAGCTGTATCACTGACACTTGAACTGTTCTTAAAAAGATGAGACTTCTCAGATAAATCCTGGCATACATATTTTTCAAAATCTCATTAGAAGTCTGACTAATTTTAGTAGCAGCATGATCTACAGGCCATACCTACCCCTATGGCAGCTGGTATCCGCTGTGGTATATGGATCTGTGAGCAGGGGAATGACAGTTTGGCATCAATTAGGAGAGCACACAAACTCTTAGAAAACACTGGAGATTTATTTTGTTGCCTGAAACATGGTTTCTAACCTGGAAATACTTCATCTCTGCAGAGATGTGTATTTCTCCCACAGTGATGGAGAAAGCTTTGCAGCTGTTCAGGTTAATGTGCTCCTGTTTCTCTGCTGACATTTAAACTCAAGGATACACAGCATTCTCCAAGGCTTGATTGGCACACAGAAGTAAAATGTGTATTCAGTGTTAATCTCCTAGTCTATTACTACTATCTTTCATAATCTACATATATTTTACAAAATTCTTTAGTAAAAAAGGCTGTCAGAGCAAATGATGCATCAAATTCAAACAGGCCATCAAGATTGCTAATGGATTTTAATAGCAGCTATTACAGCATAATGGTATTTTCCCAACAGCTGTTTGTTTATAAAATTTTCAGTTTACAAGACCTTTATGTCCAATCCCAGGAGACATCCGTCAATTCATTTATAATCATTTGGTTCAACCTACATGTAAATGCTGTCTTATTTGCACTGGGTGTGATTGTGTATGTGTAGAAGACATGAGCAACTACCACAGCAAGGAAAATGCTGGGGAACTTTGCAAACTAAACTAATTAGCGTGTACCTTTTGGCTTTACCAGCAAATTAAGTGTTTTACATGTTCCTTTCTTCCCACTCTTCAACAGCTCATTGCAACTAAAGAAGAGATGCCTGGATTACAGCCTATTTTATGTCCCAAAATGACATATGATTGTTTGTTTCGTTCCATGTAGCTACAGCTGTTAAAGATTTCAAAACATAGCACATAATTGGGCATAACTGGAGCAACTGGCCAGCAGACAATGGCTCAATGTGGCCTGCAGAACTGTTGAGAAGCATCAGAGGAAAAACATCTTGCAAGCTTACAAAGTTACATCTGATCTGGAAAACCTACCAGACATAAAAACCCAGAAAAGCATGACTAAGATTTTTTTCCCAGATTTGTGATGGTTGGGTTGGGTTGGGTTGGTTGTTTGTGGGTGTTTTTTGGTTGATTGTTTGGGGTATTTCAGTGTATGAGCAAGTGCTTTTGATATCTATTAGACACAAAACCAGGAAGAAACAGGAAACTAGGACCCTGGCATGCTTTTTCCATTAAGTCATATTCAGAGCTGAACTGTGTGAAATTAGTGGGATTTTTAAAAATTACTCAGAGATAACTAGTAATGGGAGCTAATTATGAACTGAGGAAAGAGAAACTGAAAAATTTATTGAATGAGATTTTTTGACGTTGCACACTTAGAGATGGCTGTTTGTCCAGCTCTTTTCCTTACTCTCAAGTGCCTATATAAATTTCTAAGAAACAGTTAATTCTGAAGTCTGGCCTTTTAATATATGTACTAATGGGTAATCTAGACCTAAATAATTTTGCTTCCATGGTGTTAGCAAATACCCTACAACAACAAGCAACAGAGAATTTTTGAGGATATAGGACAAGAAAAACCACACACTTCACCTTAAACAATGCCCTTTTTAGACAGCAGATGGCTCCAATTTTCCACAAAAGAAGGCCAGGACTAAAATTTTCAGTCAGGACTATCATTTCCATCATATAGGAATAGGGGAGTTGTTATGCAAGGAAGGAATGTTATGTAAGAAGGGCATGGATAGACAAGCTGTTAAGAGGATGCCGTTTGTGAGCAGTGTTAGGTAGCCACCCTACAAAGCAGGAGTCTTCATCCATACAACAAGTACTGTCCTGAGTAATTAGCTTGTAATAAATGTCAATTACAGCAGGCTCTGTAGATCCAGATTCTACCTCTGTACTTGCTAATCTCTGTAGTCTGATATGCACTTAAACATCTCAACTAATCAAGAAAATTAATAGAAGAAGAATATTTGTATTTTTTTTTCTTTATGGTGCTTTACATGGAGATGCACCACCTCTTCCCCCTAGTCATTTCAACACCATACCATGACTTACTAGTCGGTTTACTCTGATTTTTCACATCCATTCTGCACAGCAGAGTTATCAGTAGTAATTTTCATGGCAGAAGACGAATTAAAAAGTCAAATTTTCTTTTTTTTTTCTTTTTTGAAATACATGGTCTAAGGTCTCCCCTCATGTTTGCCCAGAGAGTTATGGTCAGATCTATGGATATGCAGTTGATACGAGAAAGCAACTAGAAAACACAACCTAAACATGATCAACTGAAAAAAAATAAGTACTTTCGATCTCTGAATCAATACTATAGAAGAGCTGGGCTTAACAGAAAACCATCAGTGAGATTAGACTGCAAAACCCAAAACTGATATTTATAAACCAGCTGGCTAGAACTGTGGGGGACAACAAAGGAGTTTTTTTCAAATACACTAATGGCAATATGTAAAGTAAAATAACATTGTCCTATTGAAGGATGAGGATGGTTATCTCACAAACAGGAACATAGACAAGAAAGAGATGTTTAATGCACTCTTTGCCTCTGTCTTCAACACAGATGATGGACTAAGGGGGTCTCAGTGCCCTGAGCTGGAGGATCATAACTGCAAGAACAATCAATTCCCAATAGATCCTGAAATTGTGAGGGACCCGTTGCTCCAGCTGGACCCCTACAAATCTGTGTCCTGATGGGATTCATACAATACTTCTCAAAGAGCTGCTGTCAAAGAGTGCTTGCAAAGCCTCCCTCAATGACAGTCTATCAATGTGTTTTGGGAACACAAACAGGTCCCAGCTGATTGGAAGCAGATTTTCAAGACCAAGAAGGAGGAACCTGGAAAATACAAGCCAGTCAATCTCACTTCATTGACAGGTAAAGTTATGGACAATATTATTCTTGGGGTATTGAAAAACACCTGAAGGACAATACAGTCTTTGGTCACAGCCAGCATGGCTTCATGAGAGAAGCTACTTTATCAAACTTGATTTCCTTTCATAACAAGGGAACACACCCAGTCAATCAAGGGAAGCCAGTTGATTTGGTTTTCCCAGATTTCAGTAAATCTTCCAACACTGTCTCTCACAGGATCCTTCTGGACAGAATGTGCAGCCCACAGCTGGACAAACACATCATGGGATGGGTGGACAACTGGTTCATGGGTCAGACACAAAGGGTTACAGTGACTGGGGACCTGTCATTGGTGGGGTTCCACAGTGCTCCATCATCACCCCTGTGTTCTTCAGCATCTTTTTCAATTACCTGGATGCAGACTGGAAGGAATACTCAGCAAGTTCCCAGAAAAGAACAAACTGTGAGGAGCTGTTGACTCCCTCAAAGGCAAGGAGAGACCTTGACAAATCGGGGTCTGGGTAATCACCAACAATATCAAGTTCAACAGGAGAAAGTGCCAGATTCTGCACCAGGGATGGGGCAGCCCTGGATGTATGGACAGACTGGGAAATGAGATGCTGGAAAGCAGAGCCATGGAAAGGCACCTGGGGGTCCTGGTCAGTGGCAAGATGAACATGAGCCAGCAGTGCCCTGGCAGCCAGGAGGGCCAACCCTGTCCTGGGGTGCATCAGGCACAGCATGGCCAGCCGGGCAAGGGAGGGGATTGTCCTGCTCTGCTCTAAGCTCAGGGACAGCCTCAAGTACTGGGGGCTGGTTTGGGTGCCACAACACTTAGATATGAAGCTATTGGAGAGCATCCAAGGAAGTTAACAAGGATGGTGAAAGGCCTTGAGGGGAAGCTGTATGAGGAGCAGCTGAGGTCACTTGGTCTGTTCTGCCTGGAGGAGACTGAAGGGAAACCTCATTGCAGTCTAAAATTTTCTTGTGAGGGGCAGAGGAGGGGCAGGCACTGATCTCTTCCCTGCACAGACCAGTGACAGGACCCAAGGGACCAGCCTGGAGTTGTGTCTGTTGGAAAGTTTACATAGGCTAGGAAAAGGTTCTTCCCCCAGAGGGTGGATGGGCACTGGAACAACAGGGCAGTGGTCACAGCACCAGGCTGACAGAGTTCAAGAAGCATTTGGACAATGCTCTCAGGTTCATGGTGTGACTCTTGGGGATGTCCTGTGCAGGGCCAGGAGTCGAACCCACTCATCCTTGTGGGTACCTCCCAACTCCGCATATTCTGTGATTCTGTGACAAAAACCAGAGGCATTACCTAACGCTTGACTCTGATTACCCATAACTCACGGGCATGGCATCATACTGGAAAGATACTTTTTGATTGGAGAGTTACTTGTTGAGAACAAGCAGTGATACTTTGGAGAGGTCTATGCATAAAAAACTTAAGAAAAAAAAATACTGATTCAAAATGGTATTTTTGCTGTTTGTATGGTGACCCTCCAACATCATACGGTGAAAACATGCCTATGAATATGACACTGAATATCTCTGATTGGTTTTCAGTGAGAAATACATAAATACATGGAAGAAATATTACTTACCTGCTAGCTATGGAACTCTGAGAAACTATGTGGATTTGAGCTTCTGTGGTCACAGCATTATTTAATTTTACTCGATGCCATTAAAATGAACATTGTCTTAACTTGTCTGAAAAGTGCACAGTGTATGTGCAGGTACCTTCATCTTAGTATGCCATAAGCTTCCCAATGTCTTAATTTTTCCTTGTCTCATCTATGATTTTTCCATAAGGTTTGTTCAAGTACTTTGCAATAAATGAGATATAGTCTGAGATATCACAAGTGATCTGTGCAAGTTAGCAAAGATTATAGAGTCTTCTGGCCTACTAGTCTTGGATTGTCATGACACCTTTAGTCAAAAGGAAATGTCAAGTGAAGCAAAAAATATGTATGACAAAGAAAGCTTAAGAAATCTAAGAAAAGGGTGTGATGGGAGATGAAAGACCAGCTCTCTCCACAAAGCTTTCTTTCAAAATTCTAATAGCTTTTCAAAGTGAGAAATTAAAAGCACAGTAATTAAGGAAAACAACTAAAAATTAGTAATGGCAACATTCAGATTTGAGGTCCCAACTTTTGTTGACTGATAGAGCTGCTTGTGGAAATAAATTTGTTAAAAAAAACCTAATGTATATGAATTTTTAGTGCATACACACTGAATATTTTACATATACTGTATATATACTAAATAGTTCATATTTCCAAAGTGTCCACATGCATATATATATATATATCTTAAGATAAAATATTTGTACATAAACACACAGACACACACTACTGCTTAGGTATTTCAATTCAAGTTGATCCAGTACTGCCAGTAAGTAAGTATGCAGGAAATTAAGACTTTACAAACACTAATTCAGAACACTGTTTAGTCATATAATATTAAACTGCGGTTCACCAAGTTTATTTAGGCTAGAGATATTACAATGAAATATTCTGGAACTGTAAGCAACAGAACACTAACTTACTTGTGGTAATTTTTAATTTTAGAAGTCTGGGTAAAGAAAAACCTGTAATATATTCTAGAGTTTATTGCCTCAAACTCACCTAACTGATATAACTGTAACAGAAAAGCACAGCAGTAGCCACAGAAGTGAATGTTATGTAGTCAAAGAAATTCAAAGCTAGGTAATTAGATATAAATACAACTTGTGAGTTACTAAATACTTTCTTCATAGCATTTTCCTCACAAATTTATAATAAATTAGTAGCTACACTCTCAGTTCTGCCAGAGCCATGCTAAATACAGTATGTGCAGTTGTCTTTATAACAAGTGTTCTGGCTGATGTATTTCACCAAGTGTTACATTCACACAATTTTGGTTTTAAGGTACAGCCATGCTCTGACACAACCACAGTAGAAACCAAGTAATGCCTGCAACAGAAACTGTGTTGCAACCTATTTTTTGGGTGATAAAATACTCAGACATCTCAATTATTCCAAGAAATTAGATGACTTTTTATTTTAAATTGCAGTTTTGAAGAACTCTGAGTACTTAAATTCCTACCACTGTTAGTTACATGCTTTCCATACAATCTCAAACGTATCCGGCATTCTCCAACCCGTGTACCATGCTGACCTAAGGAAATGTAAGCTGAATAGTAAAACTAAGAGATTCTAAAGGAAAACTGAAGATATAAAGTATCTGAGAGATGACTACATAAAAGCACTATTCAGCTCTTCAATATATATAACTCAGCTTACTCTCTGAATAGTTTTCTGTACAATAAATGAAGGGAAGGGAGGGGGAGTCAGTTCTCTTTAGAGTTTCCCTTGCATGTTTCTTGTATTTTTACTATTGACCAGAATAGTATCCAAATATATCATACTATATATATACAGGAATGCTATCTCTTCCATGTAAAATACATAATATCACCTTATTCTTCTGTACAGTGCATTATGTTTCCCTGTACTACTGAACAAATACTGCACTTCTTGCTGACACGGATGAGTGAAATAAGAATTACGTGGATCAGATACTCACAGACGAGAAGATTAAGAGAATACTGATTTTTTTTTCTCAATTAATAAATCATTAATCTGTCAAAAGTCATAATGAACCATAAGAACAACATTTCAAAGAACTAGCATGAAAATTGCATATTACACAATACTCCTCCAGAGTTTATATGCCATTCATATACACCTACTCCAAAAGTTTTGCCTCAATAGTAAAAAAATTGTCTATTCCACAGTGGGAAATACATGTATAATAAACAGTAACACAAAATTTCTAAGAATGTGAAACAGATGCAAAGCTGGAGCAGAAAAACTTAATGCATTACTTACTATGGCCATGATAAACTGGGAGCCTTTAAAAGGAATAGACAATTTCAACATTTTTTAACACAAACCAAATATATACCCCTGTTGCCACCAATAAGAAAGCTAGCACACATTTCTGTGCCTTGGATCTCTGCTAAATCCTCCTCAGTTATTTTTATTGATCAAATTATGCACTATTTATTTAATTATTAGAAACTACCCCTAAACTGTTCATAGAACTGTCTAATGAGTAGGAGGTAATCTACCTCCACTTTCATCAAGTTTAGCTATTTAATTTTATTGGTACTGGGCATTATTTTAAGAGGGACACAAGGACAGGTAACTAATCATCCCAGTAACACTCCATAGAACTTATAAATGCTGAGTAAACATCTTTTACATTCATCTCTCTAACAAGTCTTTGTCCTGTGTTCTCACCAAAAAATGCCCTCTTTTATGTATCAATGAAATTTACAACATCTAATAACTGCCTGTCCCCCTACTAGGTCAGATTCTGATTTCAACTGTATCTGAGAAGATGAGAAAAAATGGCTTCAAACGACTTAATGTAAGGCACTGGAGACAATTTACATTGGAGAAATACTAATACCAATGCACTGAAGAGATACTCATCTATCTAACCAAACATCTTTTCAGATAGAATGAGTTTCCATCTCTTTCACCCTCCTACATTTTTTATTCTATATTACTTGAAGAACTGTTACTATTGATTTACTTCACATACATTAATGGAGAGAATATTTCTAGAGCAAGATATTTCACCAGAGAATGCAAAACAATGTCTAGAATCCTAATAAATACTGTTATGTCTGAAATGAGTTATCTCAGTAGTGACTTGGGCTCAGATTTATTGTACAGTTCATCAACTTCTCAGCATGCTGGATAATGAATGTTTCATTTACATTGCTAATTGCCAAGCCATGGTTCCTTCAACCTTTAACCCTTACGCCTTATCACATTATCACCATATGTCAATATAATTGCATTCAACATTCCAAGCAACTAACTTTTTCATGAGGTCAAGAGATTATCTTTTTTAAAGCTTTACCAGTGGGATATCTTTAAAACTACCAAGAAAACCAGTAGTATATAGAGAGTGGGAAGCTAAGACAATATTTTCTTCAGGAAAACTGCTTCCATCTTCTGACTCAAAATAAGTTCTTTCTGTCAAAATCACTATTTGCCCACTGTAACTAAATCACACATTCTTCTGTGATGAGCTTCACCTTTATTGTCTGTAATTACAAAATGCTATTAACAAAATCCTAATATGAAATATCTTCTGTATCTGCTTGTGCTTTTTAATTTGTGGCATTATGCAGTTGTTTCCACATCTTGATCTTCATTCTGCATTGTCCCAAAAATTGAAGTATTTTACTGTAGGTACCATTCAAGATGCTGTCTTAGGCCATGTCTCTGTTACAAAACCACTGCTTACATTTATACTTTATCTCAATGTAAATGGGGCTGCATCTCACCTCTAGAATATGTTAACTCAACTCTGCACCTGAAAATTCCTTTCTTTCTGTTGACTTTCACCATGAAGATTTCTTTTATCCCTGAAACCTGCACTGTCAATTGCAAAATCATACACAGAATAAGCTCTTCTGGAAAAAGATTTTACTCCTGAGTGTATTTTTTTAAAGTATAACAGAATTGCAGGCATGAACACTCAGTGTATCTTGAGGTTCATATACCACTCCATTGCAACTTGCATCTATTAAAAAAAAAGTTTTAGCACATACTGTTATTAGCATGACCCTTTCCCCAAACTGTAGATAATCCCTTTTCAAATCACCTGCAGTATCCACCCATAAACATCCATTTATTAGTGTTCAACTACCATGTTCCTGGATGTCACAGAAAAGGACTGCTTCTGCTCCCTGCTAGCTTGGACAAGACATAACCTTCTGATTTACCTATACATAAAACATAAGAAAAGCCTGGAATCAGAACTATAAACCCCCTTTGAATTAGATTAAGACCAGAAATGTATGTTTTCTTCAAAGTGTTTCAATCCATTAAATATATATAAAAACATTTTATAAAATCAAATTCCATGTTACCACTGAGAAATGAATATTCCCTCATGCACACCAGCTGAGACACACCATAAGTATTTCACTCCTAAATATGAGGAACTTTTAGCAGTATATGCCAAACAGTGTGTTACTGGGAGATTTAAGCATGTGGTTATTCATTTCCAGCTGCTTCTGTGGTGTCAGACTTTGTTCTTATGTTAACAGGTAACATTATCACATTTTGTGAAGGATAGTGACATCAGGCACTGGTAATCACTGACGGAGAGAGGGCCATTTGAAAGCATGCTTGTTTTCTTAGTCTTCAATATGGATTTAAAAAATATAGCCAAATTCTATGCAACTTTAAATGTGTTCAGAATGTGAGTTCATGATGACTGAGTGTACAGTACATGAAGGATCACTCATCATTTAATTTACTTTAACATCCCAACTACTTCCAGTTGACACAAGAAACTAAATTAACATTTTTCTAAAATGGTTTAAGACATAAAATCCAGAGTCCTGAATAGTCTGAGTATCAGGGGTTCCTGACTTCAGCTGATACTTGTAAAAATTTAAATACATAAGTAGTGAAATTACTACTTTCAGGGTTCTGTTCCCCCAGGCATCTTTAAAACCTTTCTTTGAGTTTTACAGTTACATTGCTAGTATCCCATGTCCAGGAAGAGAGGCTGAGGCTTGGCTTCTGAGTAAATATTGTTTACACTATGAAACAAAATTCCATTACCTCAGAGGATCTGTGTAACTGACTGAAACACTATAAACAATTAAGCTAATGATATACACAATATACATGAAGGAAGAATTCAGAGTAGACGATAAAACAACCAATACTTTCTATTTATTCAGCTATCGGTATTTACAGATTAGTCTGTGGAGAAGACCAACAAGACTCAGCACATTAGAGCAGTATAAAATATCCCAAAACAAACAGAAAAACAAAACTGATCATTCCAGTTAACCCCTATCCATAAGATGGAACAAGGTGAAATCAAACATAACTGCACATACTAACATATAAGCCAAATATATAACCTGGATCACACCAACAACCTGTGGTGACCAAGCTAAGACTTTAGCAGGATCCAATGAAAGTGTTTTGCATTTATTTGAACTGCATACCTTACAGATGCTGCAAACAGAGTATTTTCTTTTAAAGACATGGAAAAAATGTTGCCTAAAAGAAATTGTATCATGACTGTTCAATGTTCAATGCGCTTCCTTCTAAATCAGAATCATGAACAGCTCTGAATTATCATAGAATCAAGAATAACCTGGGTTGGAAAGACCTTAAAGATCATCTAGTTCCAACCTACCTTCCATGGTAGGTAGGGCAGGAACACATTTCACTAGACCAGGTTGCTCAGAGCCCCATCCAAACTGGCCTAGAACACTTCCAGAGATGGGACATCCATGACTTCCCTAGGAAACCTATTCCAGTGCCTTGTCACCTTCAAAGGAAAGAATTTCTTCATAGTATCTAAATTAAACCTACTCTCTTTTAGCTTGATGCCATTTCCCCTTGTCCTAACACTACATGCTCTTCTAAGTGTTCTCTCCATCTTTTTTGTAAGCTCTCTTAGGTACTGCAAAGCTGGGTCACCCCAAAGTTTTCTCTTCTCCAGGATGAACAATCAGAATTGTCTCAGCCTCTCCTCATAGCAGAGGTGCTCCATCCCTCTAATAAATTTGGGCACTCTCCTCTCTCCAACAGGTCCATGCCCTTCCTGTGCTGGGACCCCAGAGCTGGATGCAGCCCTGCAGGTGGGGTCTGAGCAGAGCAGAGCAGAG
>VZUA01037239.1:4698-20117 GCA_013401035.1 Horornis vulcanius
ATGGTTGGTTTGGATGCAGCTACCCTATTGCAGAGACAGGGATATTTCATGGCTACAGACACTGACAGGCTGTGCCAACTGGACCCAGAGCTAGAAACTGGACCCTGGTACCACTTGGTTTACCAGGAGAGTCATACCCACAGCACAACACCCATCACAATTGTGACTGGGAGCAGTCAGTGGTTCACTAAAATGCGTCCTGATGTCCCAAGCTGACAGAACATTTACAGTCCTGATGGATCAGAGCCTTTTCAGTACCACTCCATGGGAACAGTGTGGAAAGGCAGGAACAAGACCATATTCCCTGCAGGCAGCTTTCAAATGCTTCATGCTCCTGCAACCACAGTCACGCTGGGTTTGGTTCAGTTTTTTGGTAGTTTTTTTTCCTGTTTGTGTTCCCAGGATTTTGTTGATTGTTTTTGTTTCTTTAGAATTTTTTATTTGTTTGTTCTTTGTTAGTTTTGGTTTGGGTATGGGTTTGTTGGTCTGGATTTTTTTCAAATGTTGCATTATTTTGTAAAAGTAAGAAAGAAAGAAGCTGTGCTGATACATTTTGCATAGACTCATGACCATGTAGGTTTGCTATTCATGAAACAAGTTCTCTGGCTCCCTGTTATAAATATCTTAAAGCAATGCAGCTTTTAGGAGTAATAAAGTCTTTATCTTCAGCCTCCTTTCCTAGGTAATAAATTAATTAGTTTTCATATACCTTTTTGCCTTTTATTGAAACCACCATGCCCTTATGATGTTTAACAACCAACAATATCACTAGAAGAGTTATTGCATATCTCTTGATTTCAGTCTAAAGGAGTAAAGTCCTGGATCTGGCTGCTCTTTGCTCCTCCTCATCAGTTTCTGTAGCAGCTTCTCTCACCTCTTCACTCATCTCTGCNCTTCACTCATCTCTGCCCTCATAGGATTCACAGCAAAGGCTGTCTCAGGCTACTTCCAAAGCAGCAGACTAAGGGGGGCAGAATTAGCAGAGGCAGCTGCAATAAAGGAGAAGCAAGAAGCCTCTTAGGAGAATGTTTTATGAAGAGGTCTCTTCTACAAGATCTATAGTATTGCCTTTCAATCCTCTGCCCACCGTTGTAAACTAAAAATAACACTGCTGTGATCAGGGCATCACCCTCTGATCTGGGCTAAAGGACAACACTGCTCTCCATCCTCCACAGGGAGGTGAAATAGCACAAGGCAAGTATCCAAGATGTTGTCAGACCAAGAATTAATACCATCTATTTTCTTACTGGGATTCCTGTGCTTAGGAGAGGATTTCTGCCTTCCTCTGGAACTGCAATATTAAAAATACATTGCAGTACTTTCCCCAGCCAGTTTGAAAACTCACAGCACAGGTTTAGTGTCTGTGTAAAGCCTTCACAGAGGACGTGGGGAGCTGGTATAATTGGCAGTGGCACAGATCTCCATCTAGGGATGGGTTGTAGCAGACACCTTTGTTTTCAAAGTACTTTTCCAAATAGGCAGAGACATGAGAATCAAGTCATATGGTGACAGAAGAAATGAATATTCATTGTTTGCCTTTTATGACAGAGGGAAGCACAGCAGCAAGAGCTGAAAAGATGGGGTTTAATTGTTGCAGAAGTGATAAGGAACACATGTGGGAATGCATTTGTTTGATTTTTTTTCACTCATATGAGGAAGCTTCCTCAGTCATTTCCATTTTCTCCAGATGAATCAATATTTTCTCTCTAACAAAAGAAAACAAAACCACAACTTAACCTCCCCACCCACACAGAACATATTACTTAACTGCCTGCTGCTCCCAGCTATCTTTGCAAGCTGTGTTCTTGCAGCATTTTAATTTTTCAGTCCTCTCAAGAAATATAATAACATTAACATTATGCATTTTATGATACTCTTACTTGTTACAGATCTTGCAGTTCGTTTCTGACACTGGGAGCTTTTTTCAGGTTACAGTATGAATTAGCTGTAAAAGCTTAGAAAATGGCAAGGATTGATTTGCAGCCAAAAAAAGAACCTAAACAGGAGACAAACCTGTCTATATCTTTTTAATGAATTTCCTAGAAAGCTTCTAATTTTTTTGTTTTAAAACCTTTAAATTTAATAAGATTTTCAGAATTAATCAGGGGGAAAAATTACTTGAAAAGATGCTCCCAAAATCTGGATTGACAAGTTTTTCATTTCAAAATTAACTTCTTGTAGGAGAGAAAAAACAAGCCTATCAATGTAGAATAAAGCACTGTGTTTACACCCAATATTTTTCAAAATCTGCTTTTCATATGTGAAAGAATTGGCCAAGTTTATCCAACAGATATTAACCCTTTGAAAACCCTGGCTTGGCATTCTTTACTTATGTGAGCAGCATTTTAGCAACTTCCCCAACCCCTCTGCAGCTACTTAAGGAAATAAAACCCAACTGGAGGAATATAGCTTTCACAATAAATCTGAATACTTGAAAATATATCAATATACAATGCAATACTTGTTTCCTCCCATACCAGAGATTCAAAGGCTCTTTAGCTATTACTCTTTTTCTATTACCATTACAGCCTCCTGTGCTTCTTCTGACAGCTTGTCCAGACTTTTCATAGTGGCAGGTGTTTATAAATCTCCAGCACCAATGGGTGCAGGTTTCTGATCCTGCAGGGCCTGATATTCTCCCTAAAAGACACCTCAGTGTTTCTTCAATTGGAAGAACTTCTCTTCTTCAACTGGAAGGGTTTTCTCAGCTATAGAGAAACCACCCCATAGCACAGAAACAAAACAGCCAATTCAACCACAGTAACCATAGGTTTTGTTTTGTATTTTTTTCCCTGAAGGGTCACCCCAGTTCTTACATTCTTTCTCCACTGCTCTCATCCCCCAGTAGGATAAACAAACCTCCTCTGTCTCCCCCTTCCCATCCCTGCTCTCCCTGTACATCCCTGCTCTCCCTGCTGTTCCATGAAGCTCAAAACTGAAACAAGGATTCCTAAGGGATTTTTTCTTACGACTCACATTTTTAAAACTAAACTCTGTAGCACATTACATTTTTTCTTTCCCAGTTTGAGGTAGAAAATCATAAAAGCATATGAACATGAACTGCTAGTTGGTCGGAAGTTTAATTGCTCTAACGTACACAGCCTCTGTAGCTATTCTGAATTATCACTCTGCATTATTTTTTCACTCTTTAATGTCTTTTTATACCATTAATTTTTACTATATCCACCCAGCTGTTAAACTGTAACAACTTAAAATCACTATGTCAATAGGACTGTTTGGGCCTTTACTTGTTTTTGAATCTCCATATGGCAATCTGGCTCCTGGGTACCCGATACACCTTTTTTCAGTACCTAATCAGTGCACCAATGCCAACCCCTCAAGCCTGTCAATAATTCTTATTTAAACTACTGTGTCACAGTAGCTCTTTGAGCTGGACACAGTCCACCAGTGCAGCCTCATCAGAGACTCAGAGGGACTGTTCCAGTCCTTCTTGCTTTAGGTTACTCTGCAAGTAAATTTGGTGTGCTTTGACTTTCTGCTCTTTTCCAAAGCCTTTTCCAAAACCGTGTCTACTTTGCCTTGTGCTGTAATCCTATTATTTTCTTTGTGCTGAATAATTTGTTTCCAAAGTTGTCTCCTTTCTGTGAATAGACAACTTCAATTATTTTCCTTAGACAGATCTGCACTTTTCCAAGCTGAATTGTCTCAAATATTTTGGAGTGTTTTTAGTTTCTCTTTGTGGTTTGCTTTTTCTCTGAGCTCCAGACCCTGTGAACCATCACTCAGTTCCCCCAGCTAACATCCCTGACATGTCTGTTATTCCACTTTAAAGAGGATTCATTGGATGACACCAGGGAGGATATAAATATCAGCATATCCCGGCACTGTTCTCAGAAAAGGTGCTGATGCCCTGCTTCTTTCTGAGACGTACTTCAAACTGACTTTTTAGATCCTCCATAGATTTTGCCATTTGGGATGACCAACATAGTGCACTGCTCACTTTATCATCCAGGTTACCTGCAGGGTAACACTTGCAGGCACCTTCAGATCAGCAGTATCTGGGCCACTACACAAAAACAGCCTGAATTTGAAAGGCACAATGTGCTTGCAGCCCCCATTGAAGTATCTGAAAATTAAGCCAGTTTTACCGGCACTAATGCCGGATTACACGTTGTCACTGTGTACTCCCAGGCACAGGCAAGACCAGCTGGCAGTGCCCTTTGGCACTATTCTTTATCTTCCTGCTCAGGAAGGAAGCAGCACCTACTCAGTTACACCTTTCACTGCACAGCTTTCTTTGCTCCCTCTTTGTCTGGTCCATGTCTCAGCCATGCCGTGTTGGAATGCTCCACTGCAGCATCCTGGCAGTTGTCCTGGTGTTGTCCTGGTGTGGTCCAAGACCTTGAGAAGTAGTGGGGGAAAAAAAATCATCCTTTGCCATATCTTATTCAAGCACTAGAGGGACATGCCTGTCCCAGCATGGTCCAGTCAATTTGTGCTGCGTTCCTGAACTGTTCCTATGGTCACTGGCTGTAATGAATCATCTCAATTACTGTCTGCAACCTAACAGGTCAATGGGGAATGGTTTTAAGCTTTAAAAAGTGGAGATTTAGATTAGGTATTAGGAAGGAATTCTTTACTGTGAGGGTGATGAGTCACTGGATCAAGTTGTTCAGAGACGTTGTGGATTCCCATTCCTGGAAGTGTTCAAGGCCAAGCTGGATGGGACTTTGAGCAACCTGGTCTAGAGGAATGTGTCCCTGCCCATGGCAAGGGTTGTAACTGGGTGTTCTTAAGATCCTTTAGAACTCAGACCATTCTGTCATTTTATGATCTGGCCGAGCTCCTCAGCTCCTCAGCTCTGTGAAGGACCTACTGGGCAAGGCCACAGCAACCAAGAGAAGTGATTCCAGGTTTCTCCCTGCCAGACCAGCTCCCAGCACCATCTCAGCTGCAGGAGCAATAAGTGCCAAGGATGTAAAGGCTCCAGGCCCACAGCACCCAGCTGTTTCTGCCACCCACAGCTTAGACATGGTCACAATACTTTATCAAGGGCTGTTACAAGCCTGCACATGTAGAAATTAGGAATCAGGCTGTGGCTTCCTACTCAAGGTCTCACTTCTGTGTGTAAGTACAAAGGCTCGATAAAGCCTTTGCATTTAGACTTTATTCTCTGGGAGCACTCAACCATTGGCATAAGTACATCATAAAATAGACAAAAAGCTGTAATATGTACCAATGGAGCTTAGCATTTCCTGGGGTTATTGAAGAAGGCAGCACCTTAAAATGTGCAGATAGATGGCTGACAGGGTATTTTCTGCAGAAATTCCCACCTTAGAACTCTCCTTGTTGCCTGTAAAAACTCCAATCTGCATTTGCAGATCAACTATATCTAGGCCACTAAATAAAAACAGCCTGAATTTGAAAGTCATGATGTGCTTGCAGCACCCAATCAAATACCTAAATATTAAGCCAGCTTTATCAATGCAGTTGTTTCCACACTTCTGAAAGGCTTTAGGCTCCCAATCTGAATCAGTGCCTTTGCAACCTAACACAGGCCCTCCAAAGCCATCTCAGTTTGGCTCCTTCTCCACCAGTCCTGTTCATCCACACAGAGTCAAAGAGTCATAGGATGATTAAGTTGGAAAAGATCTCAAGGGTCATCAAGTCCAACTGCTAGCAGCAGTAGAAGCATGTGTAGAAGGGGTGTCAGCATGCAAGGGATAGCTGAATATGCTGATTCTTCTGCAAAACACTGATAAATACTTCAAGCTGAGTGCAGCCTGCTGTTTGTCTAGTACTGAATCAGACATAGGCTGCCAGCTGACATTTTTGAGCTCCCCAGTTCCCATTCACCCTCTTGTTTCTGTCGGGGTTTAATATGGAAGAGCCTTGTTCTCTCAGACTTTGCAGTGTCCTTGGTCCCATCTCAAAATAAGTAATTTCTGCTTGACAAAACTCACTAAAACATAGCAGAAATTTGGTGAAAGGAGAGACACCAAGCAGAGGGCTGCATTTTTTGGGTTTTGCTTTTTAATTACGCTCCTGTGATTTAGAATTACAAGTTAAGTACAAAGCTTCTGCAAAGCCAGGCTGCTGTTCCTCCTTGCCTTTCCTCTAAGGGGCTGTCAGCTCTGCTGGGGCTGGACCTGCCGCTCAGGGCAGTCCTGGCTTAGGCTCCCAGAGGAGCAGAGCTTGCTGTCTGGAGAGTTGGTGGGCAGCTCGCCTGCTGCAAATGCATGTCTCTGCTGCTCTGCTTTGGTCCGAAGGAGCTGCAGAATTTTCCTCCTCTTATGTAATGGTCTGCTGGTGTCTTTGCTTGGAAAACCTCATTTTCAGCTGGAGGGTGTCAGGAGCTGTGTCCTACCTCTCCTGGGTCACTGCTGAGAGAGCAGTTGGTCGAGGCAGATGTGCCAGAGTGTGGGGCAGCAGAAAGGAGTAGCTGCTCTCCCCTTCTTCCCCTTGTGTCCAGCATTTCCCAGGGTCACCCTCCTCCTCACAGGGGCACGGGGCAGCTCCGTCTGGGCGACCCCGGGCATCAAATGGGGGAAAGGGGAAATTTGGGATGGGAGCTTTGCCTGGAGCAGTGTGTACCGTGTGTAGCGTGTCCCTCCGCCCCCCGAGAGCCAGAACGATGATGGGGCAGAGTCGAGCGCGGGGGGGATGCGGTGGGACAGGGGGCCGAGAGCGGAGCGCGGCAGGGGGAATGCGGCGGGACAGCGGGATGAGAGCGAAGCGCGGCCAGGAGATGCAGCAGCCGCGGGACCGGAGGATGGAGAGAGGAGTGCGGCGTGGGGATGCTGCAGCCGTGGGACCGCGGGACGAGAGTGGAGCGCGGCGTCTGCTGCTGCTGCTGCGAGAAAGCCGATCTCCAAGTCTCCGGGCCGAGCTCTCCCTCCTCCGGCAACCGGCGGGGATGGGGAGGGGGAGCGAGGGAGGGGCACGGAGGGGTCGGGGGACGTTAAAATGCAGCATCATCCTCCGGCCCCGGCAAATTCCGTGTGTGTGTGCGTGTGTGTGTGTGAAGGGAGGAGGGGGGAAAGCGGCAGCACTGCGCGCACCTCCCGGAGCAGCGGGGCCGGGCGCGGGGCTGTGCGGGGCGCGGAGCGGAGCGGGCACTGCGGAGCCGGCAGCACTCCCGGTGCAACGCCCGANCTCCGGCACACACACACACCCGCACGCACACACACACCCCATTGATCAATATTTGGCTGTCTTGCTGCAACTTGCTGCAGTCTTTTAAAGGAGTAGTAGAGAGAGAGGGAGAGAGAAAGGGAAACTGGCAGGAAGGGGTAAGGAGCTACACATGTCACATGTGCTTTCTAAGACGGCCAGGAGCATCTGCAGGCTGGATCTGGTGGAGGATGCTGCGGCAGGTGATACACAGAGGGCTCCAGTCGTTTTTCTACAAGCTGGGCTTATTCGTGAGCAGGCATCCGGTGTTTTTCCTCACTGTGCCCGCAGTCCTGACCATCATCTTCGGCTTCAGCCTGCTCAACCGCTTCCAGCCTGACACTGACCTGGAGAGCCTGGTAGCCCCCAGCCACAGCCTGGCCAAGATCGAGAGGAGCTTAGCCAGCAGCCTTTTCTCCCTCGATCAATCCAAAAGCCAGCTGTATTCGGACTTGCACACCCCGGGGAGGTATGGCAGGGTGATTCTCCTCTCCAAACCCGGAGGCAATATTTTGCATCAGGCTGATGTGATCCTGCAGATCCACCGAGCCGTGCTGGAAATGAAGGTGAACTACAAAGGCTATAATTATACTTTTTCCCATCTGTGTGTGTTGAGAAATCAGGATAAGAAATGCGTGCTGGATGATATTATTTCAGTGCTAGAGGATCTGAGGCAGGCTGCCCTCTCCAATAAGACAACAGCCAGGGTGCAAGTGAGCTATCCCAACACTAAATTAAAGGTATGCTCTTACTGCATGCTTTTGCCAATTAAAGAGGCAGCACTTCATTTCTTGTCCTAAACAGCAAAAAGAAATATAATCATATCTATCTCTCTCTGTCGAAATGTGTGTGAACTGGGCTTTCCTCGTGAAGCAGCTGAATCCAGTGCCTTGCTTTTGTTCTGGGTGAGGAGGGAGGGTGGGGGACTGGAAGCTGCCGGAGCAGGAGAAGAAGGGAGCGGTGAAGAGCCTGAGCACCGGGAGACCTTGCAATGCCTTGAAGGTTCAATACATGGGGGAGAAGGGACAGAAGGTCAGTGGGGGGTTGAGAGCTGGTTTGCACTATCACCTTTTCCAGCCTCACTGCTGTGGTGGGATAATTTGACTTTAATGTGGCCAGAAAAAGCTTTCCTCAAAGGCACAGTGAAGTCCTGTGTTGCCCTGCCCCTGCCAGTGCTGTGGGAGCAGCAGGAGGTTTGGGCCAGAAGCAATTTCAGGTGTCCTGCCTTCTTTGACTGCATGCAAAGAAGGTGAAGGGAAGTGGGTTGGAATTTTTTTTCTCTCAGTGTAAAAATTATTAACTCTGTTCCTGATGGGTGGGCTGGAGTTTTGGGATGGATCCCACCAGCTAGAGGCTTCCAGCAGAGTTGAAACAAGGTAAAAAAAGTTTCAATCCTCCCAATTAAAAGAATAAACAATTTGGCACAAATTATCTCAGGACTATTTCCCTGGCACAAAAGCACCCATCTGCTTTCCCTCCCATCTGGAGCAATTCCGCTCACCAGGACTAACCTGCTGTGAGTAAATAAGGTACAAAGTTTGCAGGCAGCTCATGAAAGGAGTTTTTGTGGATTATATCTGCATGCTCCCCTGGGCATTGCACCAGATGTAGGATTTATTTAACAGAGTGTAGCAAACACCCTAGGACACTATTTATTCATGGCTCAGGTCATAGGGGAGAGGATATGCTCCTTCTTGTAAACCAGAGATCTCTGGGGTTCCTCTCCCCCTTTTTCAAAGGCTTCCTTGGGGGGAAGGAATGCCCTTGCAAGTACCAGCACTAAGATCTTGAAGTTATAATTTGTTTCTTACTGTACATTTACCAGAAAAAGATCCCATAAAGTCAGTCCCTGTTGCAAAATCTGAAGCAGAGACATAGATTGATTTTGATTGTCTTTTTTCTTCAGTAAAAGTGCCAGGTGGAACAGCTTGGATTTGGTCCCGTGGCTGTAGATGTTACAGTAATTGCTTTGTACAGAGTTGTGGCTGCCTGAGTTGAGTGTGTAGAAATGGTGTCCTTGCTACTGCTGGAAACTCCTGAGTGCACAGAGTGCTCTGAAAAACAAATTATTCTGGATTAAATATCCCTGAACAAACTTTATCTTCTAGTGTCCTACAAAGACAATCCCGTTATTGCAGAATTAAAGAGTATCCTTTACATTTTGCTTATTTTTAGAATTAAAATTCCAGTAATTCAATGAAGAACACTGATAATCTAGACTAATAGATTATAAACCGGCTTTATACAGAAATAGTGACCCTACTCCCTCAATCCAGGTTAGTTTTCTTCTCTAGACAAATCCTAACTGATCTTACCAAAACTAGGATGTGGTCACCTGCAATGTGGTTTTTTTTCCATTAGAAGATTGCCTTCAGCTCCTCCTTTTTTTAAAGATAAAAGCAAAGTAAAAGATAATGTGGTCTGGATTAGCTACTTATTATATTGCCAGATAATTCACACAGAGAGATAGGTTTTCCCAAAACATAGAAGTCTAACTCTGAGCACTGCCAAACACATCCCAGCACCTTCAGTCCCCCAAGGAGTTGTGTTTCATCTTCTGGGTGAGGGAATAAATGTCCTTAAGTAACTCAGTTTAAAGCTGGACAGAGCAGGGAGCTTTCTGCCCTCTTCCCAGTGAGAGAAGGTAAAGCCGCCAAAGCCTGTGACTGCATTTCAGAGAAAAGCCAGCAATTACAACCCATTTCTGTGGATAAGGAGAGTTTCTACTTTTACTGAGAAAGAGAAACACTCTTTGCCACAATTTTCCTTCTTATATGGTAAGGATTCTATTATGAAGCTGTGGTCAGTCCTGAACCTGGGCTGGTCTTCAGCAATGGTGTGTATGCAGAGGCTCACCTTCTCTGGTCTCTCTGGCTGCAGCTGCTGGGGTTAAATTAGTGTTTTGTGTAAATTAATTTACTAGTTTATCTCTGTCGTCTCTGTTGTCCCATCTACTAAGGGTTAGGAAGTTGTGAGCAACATCTCATGATCTCCTTATTAATATTAACCAGGCTCTCAGGCTCTCAGGCTGTTTACTGACCTCCCTCTCTTTGCATCTCTGAACAAAGGCTGTGGAAACTTGGGCCTGTATTTCTTGTTTTGAGGTGTCTCATTGTGTTTAACCAGAAACATCTCAGATGATGTACCCACTTGCATAGATGATTTTCTGGATGTTCAGCAAAGGGAAACAACTCCTGTGGCTGTATCTGTGAAAGTATTGTGTTTCTTCATGCTTGAGTTATGACATTAAGAAAAAGTTGTGGCTAAACCTCACGGGACTGCAAACAAGAGGGCCAAATTTGCCTGCTCTTATTCAGTGTGGGCCAGTATTCATCACATTTACTGATCCATGCCCTTGGGATTCTTCTCATCTAAACTTTCCTGCACCATTAAGATCCACCAGGATCTTCTAGGTTACTTCACTTTCCCAGAGGTTATGTCACTTGGTTAATACAGGTAGATTTTGCTCTGTTTTGGTCTTTTAATAATGGCCTCAAATTCTTCTAAAAAAATAGGGGGATTTAAAAAACATGAAAGTGCCCCATATGTGTTTAGTTTACAGCTGACATGGGTCCAATGTCAGACTGTGCTGGTCTGGGAACCGCAATGACAGTATTGAGCTGTTCCACCCCTGCTCCATCTGGGAGCTGCAAAAAAATCTTGTAGTTTTTTATTTCCCTCAAGCCTTGTGAGAAGCTTTCACTTTGTCTCTCTTCTCATGTCCTGATGGAGGCCAAATCAGTTCAAACCTCCCAGGTGAGGCTGGCTGAAGGCTGGCAGGGGGTGAGTTCTTGGCAGGTTTCCCACAGGAACTTTGTGGGAACCACTCAAGCAGGTTTCAGCAAACTGCTCCAGTTTTGAAGCAGCTGTTATTGGCTGCAAAATCTGATGAAACTGCTTGGCTTTTCCTGAGGAAATCTGGATGTGAAGGATAATTGTTTAACCGTTACTTGCTGTAGTGTTGGAAGAACTTATAGCCCTAAATACTTCTACTTTCACTATTGCTCCGTAAGTCGGGAACTTGGTCTCTCCACTCAGCAGAGAAGGAGCAAAGACACAGCACTCACATTCAGAGCACAAACTGCAGGGTGGTTTCAAATACCTGAGATGGGTTTAAAATTCACTCTGGCTACTCCGGGGTCATTGCAGGCAAGTGCAGGTGACCCAGGCTGAAGGAAAATGCCAGCTCCCATTGCACTTGGGACAGTAGCCTGTTCACTGCAGTCTGCAGCCCAGCCAGAGAGTGACTTGCCCAAGGTCATGCAGGTAGACCGTGGCAGAGCAGGAAAACAAAGCTGGATATATGAAATCTTGATGAAAACTTTTGAGATACTTGCTGGAGAAACATTGCTCATGCTTTTCTCAGTTCAGGACATAAAAACAATGTTCATGGGCTTGGGGTCTGGACTGTGCCCTAACTTGCACAGATTGGGCAAATCTACACTGAGCTCTCACTGTCAGTCATCAAATTGTTAAATCTCAAGTTTTGGCAAATATCAGCATTGTTTTTGTCAGTTGAGACTTCCAGAATGGTGACTGGGCATGACTTGGGAGACAGCACGGGAAAGAGTCCACTCTGGGTTGGTAAATCCTCTCCATCCTCCTGATAACGGTGTGTGGTGTTCTTAGAAGTGAGCACATTGTGCCCCTGCCTCCAGGGCCAGAATGTGGTTTGAGGCAGAGTTTATTTGTTGGTATAAACAGAATTATTGATTACGTGAGGATTACTTCTTGTGTACCATGAAATATGAGGGAGAGATTGCTTTTTGACCCTGATTCGCCTATAACCACAGAAAATTTGCTGTCTATTCCAGAAATAAAACTCAAAAAAAATCCCTCAAACAAAAATAATGTAAGTTATTTCTGAACACAGTCTTTTTATGGAAGGGGAAAAAAAAGCATAAAAAACATTTTTTCAGGTATTTAATCTATACTGCTTCATTTCTTTTCATGTTTATTTGCTAGTTTGTCTGAGAAAAGATAATAACTGAGAACTTGCCTGTCTGAGATCAAAATAAATATGACAACTGCTGGTTTAAAGAAACCTTTGTCAGCAGATTGGTTCCTGTAATACTGCCTTCAATTAATTAAGTATCAGTCATTTATGAACACTAGGCGAAATAGCAGCCAATAAACCAGAAATCTCTATTACCACATTTGTGATAAACACATCAGCTGGATATTGAATCTGCTCTTGCTTAAGCTGAAGCGTTCACTTGCATTCATTCATGTAACATCTTGAAACCTCTAATTGCAGTTTTGCCACTGGCCAGATTCTCAATTTTTCTCACATTAATAGCTGTATTTTAAATGAGTCTTGCTCCATTTGCATTTGTGGACTCTTTCTGACTGCTCTAAGATTAATCTTTCTTTAGATGTCCCTGAGGGGGACACCTCTATGGGACAGAGAAGATATGAAACCAGAGCCCACCTACATCAAAGTAGGCATCTATGCTCCAGTAATATCTATACACTGATTATCGCTTCAGTAAAATCAGTTAGAGTGTAAGACTGCCCTAACTCCAATGAGCAGATGCTTTCTTAGAGGCAGTGAGGCTCTGCACCCATTTGTGATACCACCTGTCCCAATCCAAGCATGTGGCTCAGGATTTTGTGAAGTGCTCTGTGGCTGGAAAAAGCTACCAAGTCAAAGCAAAATAATAAAACATGTGCAGGGAGAAGATCAGAAAAGGGAGGCTGGAGACGGCAGATAGTTTTCATCTCAGCCTCACAGTTGAAGACAGGATGGGGCAGGCTGAGCTCAGAATAGCTGCTCAGAAGCATGAAAGCAAGTGGAAAATGTTTGAAGCCTAGGAGCATCTTCTGGCTCACAGATTGGGAAACTAATTTGGGAAAAAAGACACTTTTACTCTTCCAACTGTGTTTCCATACTGTCCAGCAGCACTGGAGAGGGCTCCTGACCTTCCTCGCCTGGATGGGCTGGTGGAGCTCTGCCTTTACTGGGAGATGTCTCTGCAGATATTAGCTTTTGGGGATGTGATCAGGCAGCCTGTCTGCTCCGTTTGGGCATTAAATTAAGTGCTTCCTTGCATTTTTTAGGAGAATTCTCCACTCCTTCCTTTGCTTAGTTCATTAGGAAATGTCTCTTCCTTGGCTTTGATAGACCAAGCATTGAGATAACTCTCCTCAGTAAAAGCAAGGCCAGACTATGAGCCCTGACTGCACCAAGAATATGAGACTGGGTTAACATGTAGCAGGATAAGCTATTCCAATGTAAATAAACACCAGAAAGGCAGCAGAGACCTAGCAAAGCAAGAACAACAGCTTGGGTGTTCTTTTTGAACTGCCATCCTTCAGTTCAGAATGTAACTCTCCTTGTCAAACTCTGAGGGACATTCCACCTTCAGCTGACCAGGGGTGTAGAGAGCAAGTTCCTTGGGTGTGGAGCTCATTCCTTCCCATTCAGAGGCCGAGAGCTCTGGCTATATAGAAGACTGCAAAGAAAATATTCTCCATTGACCTTTTGGATGACCTTGATTGTCTGCTTTGTGCCTTTCCCTCCCAGCTATTCCACTTTTTAGTTTTGTCAGCACTTGCAGGGGGATGTGGCCTTTTGTGCAGTGCCAGGCCTTGATGTGAATAATAATAAAGAAGCAATTGGAAGGTTGTTTACGAGGAGAGAAGAGAAAGATGCAATTACAAACCCCTTCTGCTAGTAATAATGGCTCATCCCTGTGGGTCTGGTATGGATCTGCTTACCAAAGGGAGAAAGCCCAGTAGAACTTTGCCATTTTCCTAAAAAGGATAGTCCTCTATGGACGTAAAAACCATTTAGCTCCTTTACTAAATATTTGGTTAATGCTTGCCAATGTTTCTACACTGACATGGTATCTTCTTATAACAGTCATATCATACCTATGTTTTCCCAAAAGGTCTTTGTAGTCCCTTACTGTACTGGCTGTGTGAGCTTTTGGAGGGCTCTGAACTTCTGTCTTCAGATTTACTACAATGGGTATTCTTGTCACAAGAATTAATACAAATTCATGTACCACTTAGCAAGGCAGGAGAATAAAATTGATTAGTATTAGTAAAGAAGATATGACATATTCCCAGAGGAGAGGAGAGGAGAGGGAGAGAGGAGGAATTTTCCAGTCTGGGAGGGAGCAGATTGGTGGCACTGGCCACCTCTTCTGCTTCTNTCTATGGTAAAAGTGAACATTGTAAGAAAGAACCTTGTAAGCACAAAATTAGATTGATAAATACAGCCAAAAAGAAGTTCTTAAATTACTTAGCATCCTTTATGCATATGTGGGTATGCATTTAATTGCATTTCTTAGTTGGCAAATGATGTAGGTAAGGCTGGGGTAGGTGTTTGGCAAACAGTAATCTAAGAGCAAAACCCATATTAAATCTCTTCAGACACTGAGATAAAAGACCTCTATGCAGTGGTTATTACAGAAGTCACAGTGAAAAACCCACTGATTGGTTTTCCAAGAGAAGTGAATTGAGTTGGGGAAACTGTGATCTTGCATTTGTATTGAAAGCTTTTAATTTATGCAGGCCCCACATCCACTGCCCCTTCATAATGCAAACAATGAGATGTAGTTGGGACTTGAGCTGTAAAACAGCTTTAAATACAAATGAATGCCTTCAACAATGTAGGAAAGCAGATACTGTGTGTGATGGAAGGGAGAGGGCAAGACAACGAGAGGCCAGAGGGACAAGCTATGAAGTCTTTCATATCTCTTTTTCTCGCTGGATTTGTCCTGTTCTCTGTTTTCCTACTTACCAAGGGGCAAGATGCTCATGTGGGGAATAGGCAGTAAAGGAAGTTCTTGGAAGTGTGGCTGCGAAGCATCCTACAAAGGGAGAGAGCAGTGACTGAGCTCCTGAGCATTGCAGAGATGATCACATGCAGTGGCACATGTCATTGCCCTAGCCCTGGACTCACTGGGTGTGAATTGGCCTCACTTTTTCACCAGTCAGGCCACTTGAGAGCAGGAGCTTAAGGTGAAGTGCTGGAGATCTTTTATGACATTAAGCAAGGGTGAGCTGGTGGCAGCAGGAAGATTTCCATTTAGAAAGATTTACTGTGGAATCAGCTCAAGGGCAAACTGGCAATTATTTTTTTTGGTGGCAGCTCTGGTATGAAATTCTGCTGAAGTTTTTTTTTTATTTTATTTTTTTTTTATTTTCTGTGCAGTTCATAAAGTCTCTGTCTAACTGCAATCCTGGCTTGACTGACAGCAATTGATTGAAATTTTTTTTACCACAAGCTAAGTCTGAATGAAATAGGTGGCAGGGAAGTGGTTCTAGGGCAGGGA
>VZUA01037240.1:9755-24430 GCA_013401035.1 Horornis vulcanius
TTATTTTTTTAAAATAAGAAGCTGATTTATTATGATGTCTGTTTTCATTCATTATTTTTTCATTAATGCAAATATTTCCCAAATCCAATAGCCAGCCATTGTGGTAGCTTTGTACAGGGCTTGTGCTGTACTTTCCTCACTCAGGATGGAGCCAGAAGTTTCTGAGAGAAACCCATGAGTAAGTGGCCTTTTTGGGCATATATAATATTTGAAAATAGAACAGAGAATTTGACCCAGCAGACCCGGAGTTCAAACATAGCTCAGGGACTAGGCAGGTCCCTGGCCTCTGGCCCCTACAGGCAGTAAAGCCCAGCGGGAGAAGGCATGAGGACCAGGACCAGTGCACCTTTCAGCTCTGCACATGGCCCATGGCTGGTGCTCCTCAACCCAGTTCTCATCTGCTCTGGCTTTACAGAGGAGTCAGTGGGAACATAATCCTCAGCTCCATGTTTTTGGCTCTCCCATGCTAGACTTGTTTACTGTCTCACAGATGGCTCTCACTGCAGAATAGCCTGGAGGCTGTCTTCATTTTACTCACAGAAAATAAAACATTCCAGCCACACATCCCACTATCTTGAGGCATCACAAAAATCCACAGGGGTGGCACAGCTTGAACATGTTGCATGGTTTTGGACTGCATCTATTTCCTGGGGTCATGCTGCAATAGTGGACACCGAAAACTGCAGTTCTGTCAAGCTGTGTTTTTGTATTTCTGATCCTCTCCATCCCACATCTGCTATTTGACTGGTTGTTGCCTGATTTGTATATATGAAATCTCATTTTAATGATCACTGTCCTTGTGACTTATATTTATTTAATTCATATCTAGTTTCTTCTCTTGGTGCTGGCACATCTCCAGTCCTAGCAAGGTCATGAGGGTTGAATTAATCCAGTATCTGAATTTTATTCTGCATAAAAGTGATGATTACGTGACATGGCCTTGTGTCTACTCATTTTCTTCCCTTGCTCTTAAGCCTTGACAGGCAGAGGAGTGATGTGAGTAAATTGACCATAAGTTTTCTATGCCTGCTAGAAGATGATCTGAAACTGCCAATTACCTGGAAAAAACACAGCCATTTATTGCTGTATAATGTTTTAACACTTTCGTTTTTATAAGTAATTTTAACTAAAGCCAGTGCTACAATCTGTATGCTGTGGTTCAGAAGGCAACAAGCAAGCAGGTGACCTTTGAGCAAACTTTGTGACTTATCTTTCACCAGGAGTTTTGTATCTAACAGCAGATAAGGTTAGGGAAATTATATGGGATATAAGGAGGACTCAGAAGAAGAGAAAAAATGCATTTCACTATTTATGGTTGGGAAATGTTCTTCTTTTTAAAAGGTTTTTGGGAGGACACATGGACAATAAGGTCTGCACAGCAGCTTTCCAAGTCCTAAATGATGGGAGTTGTATGGAACAAGTATATGATGAATGACTTGTCCTCCCACTGGGAAACAATGACCAAATTAGTTTGCCTGGTGGAATTTTGGAAAAAAAATCCTTTCAGTGAAATCAAGGCATGCACGTCTTATTGCTGTATTTTCTGCATGACACCAGGGCTCAGTAAGGCAACACTAAATCACTCCCCACATCTATAAACAACATGACTCTTGTCCAAGAGATAGAGCTGACTTGTGTGTATTTGATGCTAATGCTTTGTGATAAGCAAAATAAAGGGCATTAGAAAGCTTTCACTGCTGGGGAAGAAAGGTGTCTTCCTACTTTTAAAGGCTCTGTTTACTTGGAGTGTAGCCTAAGGCACGGTGCTGCCACCAGCTTCTACTGACATTAATGCTTTCATGGCTGTTGGATTTCTAACCTTGAAGAGCCCCTATGGTATTAGAGGTGCATTGGGAAGGGATCTATGTGTTCTTATTGCCCAAGAGGCCCCCCTAGAGCAGTCTTTTCCTGCAGGAATCCACCCAGGACTGCCCAGAGCCCCAGCTGCCCCTCTGTGGGCTGTTCTCATGCAGTCTGAAGGTCTACACCAAACTTCCGTGTTCTGGATCTATTTACTGTGTATAAGGACCAAAAAAAAGTATATTTTCATGAAAAAATAATATTGCTTTCATTCATATTATTACTCACTGCACTTTTACATAAAGATCCTTGAGTCTGACCTGAGAAAGCACCAAAATGGCAAAGGACTGTCTGAAGAGACAACCTGTCAGTGCTCTAGAAGAACTGAGCAACTTTTTTCCCAGAAAATGGATAGAATAGGCAGAAATGGGAGAGTGAAGGTTTATTATCACTCTTTATGTCAGTAGAAAACTATTTTTTCCTCCTCTTGACTAACACTATTTCCTATTGCATCTGTACAGTAAGGGTCAGAAACTTTACATTAGATCAAATTCCTTATTGGGAAAAGGAATTTTCAATTTTTACTTTTTTCCAAATCTCCTTTTTAACCTCCTCCACATCTTCTTACATTATTTGCTTGTTTAGGAATTTGCATTAGCAAGAAATATACAATAATATTGTGACTATGTAACATATATATTTCCTGTATATATGTATCTATGCAATGTAATTTGTCTGTATATCTGCATCTATATTTGTATAACAACAAATTTATATACAATTCTATATAAATATATATACTTGCACACATGCATGTACAAGTACACCCTTTGAATGTAATCAAATGTCTACTGATTTCAAAATATTAGGGTATGATACCCTGATTAAAATTCACTGGACTTACCTCAATGGTTTTCAATGTTGAAAAGGCAGAATTTTCACTTTTGGTTAATCCAGACCAGGAAAAGGAAGCATTTGTCCTTTATAGTGTAAATGAATAGTATGAATATAGCCTTCTGTGAGGAAAGGGTTTGGCAAAATATATCTGTCTTCTAGAACTGAAATGGTGCTGTGCTTTTAGTATAGGTTAAATCTCAGAAGCAGAATCCTAACTTTCTTCTTTTTTTCCACTATAAATCAGAAATGAAGGGCCAAATTCCAGGGACAAAATAAATCTACAGTTAAAACAAATCCTCTTTTGGCTTTTTGGGTTTTGGGGTTTTTTTGGTTTTTGTTTGTTTGTTTGTTTGTTTGTTTTTTGTGGTTAGAGACATTATTAAAACTGACTGGGACCCACAGGATATAAAATGATTGATGTGGTAAAAAAAAGTGTTATTAACTATTCAAAACCAGACATGGACTCTGTATTTTGGGTACTGAATAGGTTACACTTTGAGCTCACTCTAAAAGAACTGCTAGATATATTGCAACTGACAATTCAAGTGGGAGCATGTGTCTTCTCATCTGGAGTTCAAATCCTGTAACTTCTTAATTTCGTAACATATCTAAAATATCTTAAAAATAAAGCTATTTTGTTGGGGCTAGGATGAGGAAGTTGCTGGCAGCTATACCAGCAGTCCCTATGAAGGTCTGGTCAGAGAAGTCATAAGCCAGAAAGAGGGAGGTTTATTTCCTCTGTCTAATTTGTTTTCTGTTCATGTATTTCCTTTGGGCTTTATTGGAGGAGACTTGAATGCAAGAATTTAAAATAAAATGTTGACTTTCAATTTCAAGACGCCCTCTAGAATCCTTACCAGTTCTTGCTTCTCTCAGTGAATATAGGCATTATCTTTTTCTCTGAAATCTGTAAGGACAATCACAAGTTTTTGAAGAATTCAATGGGAGTATGACTGGAAAAGTCCTTGAGGTCTACTAAAAATCTGCTCCAGTGGGGTCAGACTCCTACACATTCGTTATATGCTGTGTTACTCATCAGCTTTGCCTTAAATCAGCATATTCTGAAAGACAAAACTTGGAAGTATTTTAATAATGTCAGCATTGAAGGGTCAATAAAAGCAGTCAGGACTCAGTCTGGTCTTTTAAAAACCCATAGAGTAGAAGTCCACCCCTTATCCTGACATGGGATCAGGTTTATAAATATCTTGTCTCAGTCTGCTTTTAAGACCTCATATGATGGTGACTCCACGGCAACCACAACCCATACACCAGCTCTACTGTCTGTAAAGGAATCTGAAATTTTCTTGCTACATTGTCAGGCCAAACTGTCCCAGCATTGATCAGAGCATGTTACCATCTTCTTCTTTGCCACAGTCTCCATGCATTTGCGGAAAACTGTAATTTCAGTCTATTCTTCCAAGCTGAACCACAATTCTTTTCCTCAAAAGTTATGCTTTTTAGACACGTCTCATTTAAGATAATTTCTTCTGAAATTTTTATGTCTCGTAGTCATGTCTGTCCAGCTGAGACCCTGCCAACACAAAACAGAGCTGTAATATGACTTTGTCTCACAAGCTCACCTTCAGATTGTGCTAGTCTTTTTCTTGTGAATATGTCACAGGTGTCATTAATTTCATTCCTGATCTACCATAACCATTGGATAGAATTTTTTTTCAGTTACTTCCAGAAGGATTCTGGAAGACAAATGTAGATTTCTGTTCACATTGTAATTGAATTATATTCTCTTTGGAGTTTTCCCCAGACAATTCCTCTAATTTGTACATATGATTCTGTATTTAGCCTGTCTTCCAGGGGCTCTGCTGTCTCTGCCAAATCTGGGAAAGGACCATCCTGAAATGAGTACTCTGCTCTTTTTCAGAATTGATGCCTGAGGACCTTCCTGAGTCCAGGGAAAGCTATTCCCTGGTATAACACCATTAACTTCAGCTGGGGCCTGCTGTTCATCACATTGTCAGGTTCAGAGCTTGCAGCACATAAATCAGGTTTTGTAAGAGGTGGTGATGCTGCTGCCCAGCTTGCCCAAGGAACTCCTTTACTCCCTTACAAGGCTGCAGCAAGCTAACATTGCTCTGGCTGTCTGAAGGAGGATCTGCTGCTGGCCATGCTCCTGCTCCAGCATCTGAGATGCCTAAGGTTTTGTGCAAATTTAAAGGGATGGCAGCTGTTTGCACACATTTACATAGTGATTTTGCACATTGGTGAATGCTGGCACCTGCTGCTTGAAGCTCTCATAACTTCTGCCTGGCTTTCAAGAGAATGTACTCCTGCCTTTGTTTCTGTGTTGGAAATGCTCCATAGTTCCTGGGGAGACCAAGTGAAACCCTGGGCAGGATAGTGGACCATTTATCTCATTGAGGTGTAGTTATCTACACACAGAATAAATTCCCTCATGCTAAAATCAAAGTACAGTTTTTTAGCTGCATTGTTGCAGGAATGCATCGTGAATTTTGAAATCTTTCAAGGCTTCTCTTTAAGAAGCAGCTTGAATTTACATTTCCAGAAGCACAGTAAAAATGGAGAAATTGACTAACTTACAACATTTATGATTATATACTTTTTTTGTATGTAAATTACATACAAAGAACATACAATACCATATTACAAAAACTCTCCAAGTGATCTTTTCTCATTTGTACATCTGATCTAGCTCCATCCTCTTCCTGAAAGAATCTGGTGATCTACAAGTCTCTTTCTTAGACAACCCAAACTCTTATGATAAACCTTTGTTCAGCTACTGCACGAGATCTCCCGGTGCCTAAAATCACCAGATGGAATATTTGCTCTTCCTCCAGCATCTGAGCATACCTGTGAAATTCATGCTTGACAGTAACAGCAGTGAAGCATTTTGTGGAGTTTCCCGTTTAGATTGGAGTATTTTCTGCCCAGGTAAAGAGAAGAAAGACAGTCTCCACTCCACAACTTTAGTGTTTGCCTTCTGCTTTGGGTGATGAGGAAGGTGAGGATGAAGGAACAGTGTGGAAGCCAAACCAGTCGCCCCTGGGCCTCCTTCCAGGCACTGTTGGTGACCATCAGAAGGATTGCTGGAGATTTCCCTAGAACTGATGTCACTAGTTAACTTCATTTGTTGTCTTTCTCAGTATTCCTGCAGGTACTGGTACAGATGATTTCCTTCAAATACATTTTGTAATCTCCTACAGTATGGCCTAGCCTCTTCTTGAAGCTATATTTAGAGCCATTATTCCATTGTGTTCTGCACTTTTTCCCTGTACCTTCCATTCAACTTGACCTGAAAGGAGTCATCATAAGACACTTGTCTCTACCAGTACTCCTCAATAGCTTTGCCTTTCTGTGCAAGCTGAATTGAGGCCAGTAGCCCTGTGAAGTTGTTACAGCTCTAGCCTAGTTAGCTTTCTACAAATCCAGATAATTTCTTGGCAGAACAGACCATAGAAGCAGGGCCACAGAAAATAACATGTAATTTAAGGCATGAGATCACTCAAGAAGAGCTAAATATAGCACAGTCTTGAGAAAAAAAATCTTTGCAGCAAGTTTGGTGTTTTTTTTCCCCAACAACCCAGCGCTGAGGGTTCTTAATTTGGCATCAGACTGTGATCTATTGATTGTCTTTTTGTCTTTCTCTGAGCATCATTCTCTGATTTCTTGGTGAATTTTTTTATAATCTTTCTGAGGAGGACTTGGGGAAATGTTTTTCTCATAATTTCTCATGTTTTGTGGGGAAAAAAAAAGAAACAAAAATAGTTCCATAGCTCACAGTTTCCCTTACCTAGTGGCACGGATGTTCTGTGGTAGATTCATGTTGTTTTATTAGTTATCTTTATCCAGGTAAAACATAGAGCAGTGTCTCAAAAATATTTTAGGACTTTCATCTTTTATTGTTTTGGGAGCTGGCCATGTTATTGGTGTGGATGGCTTCTGCTTTATTTGATTGACTTGGCTAGGTCCCTCACAAGATATGTATGTTGTTTTTGGTGTGGGTTTTGTGTGATGTTGTCTGCTAGATAGATGTGAGCTCTGCATATTCTACAGGTTTTCTTCACTTAATTTTATGAATGAGAGCTAATTGAACTTCAACTGACTCTGTTTTCAAAGCATTTGGTAAATGTTCAGGTTGTAAGCTTATTTCTAAATTTTCCATAGCTATTAACAGGGCATAACATGTACAGACTGTTAATAAATTACTAGTTTAAGGGGCTTGATTAGTGATTTCTCCAACAAACCATGCTATTGATTTTTGAGCTCTAGGGTTAATTTAATTTTCTTATAAAGAGAGTGAAAATGTTTGTAGCTGTTGCCAGGTAAATCTATAGAGGTGAAAAGTATAATTTTGGAGTTGTCATGAAATGTGAGGGGTGACACTGCCATGGTTTTCTCCTCAGCCACATACCTGGGAGCTATCATGAGAAATGTCATGAACACAGATGTAAATGTCTATTCTCATGTAAGAGCTCTATTATTTACAGAAGAGGAAATCTGACATCACTGTCTGTGTTTCTACACTTTTATATCTTGTCTGACTTAAAAGAAACTAGAAAAAAGCTAGTTGGACATGTGCAGTGAAAGAAAGCATTATTCTGCTCTAGGAATGTCAATTGTGGTATCAGGTACCTCCTAGAAATCATGTACCTCCTAACTGGAAACTAACTGGTGGAAAAGGACCTGGGGGTGCTGATTTAAAGTGGCTGAACATGAGCCAGCAATGTGCCAAGAAGGTGGCCAAGCAGGCCGATGGCATCCTGGCCTGGATCAGCCCTGCTGTGGCCAGCAGGAGCAGGGCAGTGACCGTCCCCCTGTACTGGGCACTGCTGAGGCCACACCTCAAATCCTGTGTTCAGCTCTGGGCCCCTCACTGCAAGAGAGACATTGAGGGGCTGCAGCGTGAACAGAGAAGGGCAACAGAGCTGGGGAAGGGTCTGGGGCACAAGTGCTGTGAGGAGGGGCTGAGGGAGCTGGGGGTGTTTATCCTGGAGAAAAGGAGGCTCAGGGGGACCTCATCACTCTGTAACTGCCTGAAAGGAGGGTGCAGCCAGGTGGGGCTTGGTGACTTCTCCCAGGTAACAAGTGACTGAACAAGAAGAAAAGGCCTCAAGTTGTGCCAGAGAAGCTTTAGATAGGGTATTAGGAAAAAAAAAAAATTCTGCAAAGGTTTGTGAAGCATTAGAACAAATTGCTCAAGGGAAGCATCCCTGAAAGTTTTTAAAAGATGTATAGTCAAATTTCTGAGGCACAAAGTTTAGTAGTGGACTTGGCAGTAATGAGTTAGTGCTTGGATATCATGATTTTAAAAGCCTTTTCCAACCTAAGTGATTTATATGAATATATGACTCTGTGGAAGTGAATCAGCTTGGCCATCTGAGGGAGAAATACTAGTCAAGTCCTACCATCACTCTATCTGCTTAAGGTCCCTGAGCCCAGATTTAGCAGTGTCTCCTAGTACACAATAGATTTCTCTAAGACAGAAGGATAACAAGACATTAGAGATCCATTCTTTGCCTGCAGCCTCAACCCCTCCAGCTGTTGTTCCTTCTTGGCCAGCTGAATACTAGATTGTACATAGTTCTACTCCAGATAAGCTACTCCAGATTTCTTAGTGTCAACAGATTCTCTGCAGTGCAGCAGTCTCTAGAGATACTTTAACCAGGAAGAGAACACTGAAAAGAAAATATTTCTCTTTAGTTCTGTTTTCTTGGGCGTATGACATGGTAAGGGTGATATGTTCAGAAGTGTAGTAAGGCAAAGACAGCTTTGGAAGCCATCCTTTCATAGAGTGGATATGAAATTATTTGACTTGGATAGCATAGTATGAATACTGAAAACCCATAAATATGTCACCAAAAGCCTTGTGAATAACTTGCAGATAATTCACAGTATCAAAGATACTGGTGAAAACAAATGGTTATTTTTTTTAAACTAGCTCTCTAAAGTAATCTTCTTTCATGGACAAAGGTTTTTTGGCTTAAGGCTATGGGAGCACATAGGAACATGTGGCTTTTAGTGAGGCATATTGATACTATTCTCAGATTTCTGTCACATGTTTTAATGATGAAAGACCCACCTGGAGACCATGGCTCCACCAGTTCACACCAACAAACACTGAGAAGGATATTCACAAGTTGAATCAAAATGGTATTCTCCTTTTCCTGTTCTCTACTGGCACAGTTAATGAGGTAAATTCTTGGGAATAAGGTTGTGTTAAAGACTAATGTGACACTAGGAAGACTTTGCCCCTGTAGCCAAGGGACATCTGTTACCTCTTTTTATGCAACAAAAGCTACAGTCCAGTTAGGAGCCACAGATGATCTGAGGAAGAACTGGTTAGCATCCCACATAGCTAAGATTTTATAAAGCTACTGTGCACTGATGAAACCTACAGCCCATGAGCTGCTATGGGCCTTCAGAAATACTTAACCAGAAATCGCACAAAGTAGAACTACTGCACAATCACTGGGGAGAGCAAGGGCCTTCTTGTAGCTGGGGTAGGTCTGTGTGTGGTATGTAGGAAACCTGGTTAGGATTCCTGTTCTGTCTAACGGAGTGCTTTCAACCCAGGTTTCCCCCCTCTTATGCTGTAAGTATAGAATATCTTTTCAGGTATTTGAGATAAATGCAGACCAATAACTTCTCTTAAATTCATCACATCAAACATCATTACTCACCAGAGCAGGAACCTTCAGGAGCATTTAAATTACACCTCCTCCATTTGAAATCAAGTCTTTACAGCTTCAGGGGTTTTTCAGGATCAGTTGCACAAGTGTCTAATTCTCCTCAAGGCTGACTGACCTGGAGATGAGAATACCCCAAGCTCAGCCTCCCTCTAAGTGTCGTTCATCTCAGTGTTGCAAGTCTAAAGGACCTTTAAGGTTTAGCCCTTAATTTTTCTTCATTCTTTACTCACAGACATGATGGAGCAAAGCCCCAGGGTGTTCTGAGGAGCAATGGATTCTTCTATGCTTGTGAAGAGCTCGGCTATTGTAGTAACAGAGAGAACAGGGCACAGACCAGCAGATATTGCATAACCATTTACTCTAATGGCACGGGGCACTGTGGGCATGTTAAAAAGCACTTCAGTTTATCTGAGGGCAAAAGAGGCTGAAACCATACCTATTGAAAATTCTAGCACACCGCCCTAACTATTTCAGAGCATCCAGTTTCATATCTGATCAGGTTAGCTTGACATGCCTTCTGGAAAGCAGAGAAAAATATACACTGATCACAATAAAAGTTACTTAAGAAGCTCTTAGAGGGAAGTTAGACTGACAAAAACAGCAGCAGGGTGCTTGAAATCTCAGATGTGGACTGTGAGGCATTACACCTGTCACGATTGCAAACTTCAGTTAGGAATCTGCAATGCTTAAAATAATGTTAAGAAAAAAAATGGAGGTTTTCTGATTTTAATGAATACAAAAGTGTCAAAAGCATGGTTTTGGCATGGATCAGCCTCAGAAAAAAATTTAACTGTTTCTGAACCTCTGAATGGAGACACAGGATTCAAAAATTTAAGCTGCAGGCTACAAATATCTTTAGATAAAGGTAAATGTGATATAACTTTTGCCTTACAGAGCTGAATCTACAAAACAACGATCCAAGAGAATGACTTTATTCTTGACATTGAAGCAATAGCCAGCCAAGCAGCAACAATGAACTGGCTTTATATTACTTGTTTTGATATCAGTGGCCGAGACTAAAAACATTCTAAAAAAATCCCTGGAAGTTGGAATCGCTCTGTTTTCATTCCTCATGTCTTTACAGGGTCTTGATGAAATGCAGAAAAGTAATCTGCTCCACAGACAGACTGGTTTGGGTCCAGGCATGGCACTACATTCCCTCCCAACCATAAATATTTTCTCACAGACGAGAGCGATCGGGAGACTTGCCTACTAGAATAGATGTCTCCTGCTATCACATCTCCATGCATGTGGGCAATGGGTCCAAATTGTAAACCTTAAATCTGTGGTGGGGGTCAGCAGGTTAACCCAGCCCTTCTTCCACCTGAGAATTTTTTATTTACTTCCCACCAAGGAAAACCACACAAAGTAGCAGATGGGGCTCGTGGGTCCCAGTGGGTGTCTTGATCACTGAGAAGCCAAAGAACAAAACTTGTATTTAGCCACCTAAAACAGAGTCTCCTCTAAACCAGAAGTTAAACGTCATTGTTAAAAATCTTGAAAAATCTTAAAAATCTTGAGTCTGATGAAACAATCAAATTTAGGAATACGAAAATAAGCATAAGTAGTTTTATAATTTCCATGCAGAAAACAAGCAGGAAAAAGCAGAAAATGGTGCAGATGAGTAAATTACATGTACCTCAATGTGATAAACTGTGATAAATAGCTTTAATTGAAAAATATCTGTCTCCATCACTGCAGAAGGATGAGGCTGAGTATAAATAAGGATAATGTAGGTATCTCACAGCTTTCATTGCAGCATTTTTAGGATTTCATAAACCTTTGGTGGCTCAAGAAGACAAACATAATTAAGGGTAAATGTTTGCTGTCCAAATGCCTAACTGACCAGAGAAAACAAATGGAAAATGAAAATCTAGCTTGTAAGAAAATCATTCCTTACTTCTTAGCTTATTTCATTTTAGTAATATAAATTATTGCTGGGCAGTCATCTCTGAACTTATTGTCAAGTGATCAAAGATAGTGCCCAATGGATACCTCAGAAAGCTCATTCTCTGGCTGACAGTGATGCACAAAGGCACAGTCAGGCAGAAAATTTAGAATGAGAGGAACAGGTGCATTTTAAAGGCAGTGGCATTTGATTTCCACATTCTCCTGCTTATGTCTCATAAAGATTTCAAGCATTTTTCTTAACCTTCAAATAATGCTTGTTCTGGAGGAGAAGAAAGAAGAATGTCTCTGACAAACTGAAATTCACTGGAAAGTTTGTTATCACAGCATCCTGGTTTTGTCCCTACATGCAGCTGGCCATGTCCTTACCTGCTGAAATTTCAAGAGCCACCCTTGTGAGCACAGCTGCAAGTGTGTGCAGGTCAGTACCAGTTGGAGCAATACTTGTTAAAGCATAGCCTGCTGGCCTCCAGAAACTGCTGGAATTGCTTTGGTTATTAACTGCTTCTCACAATGTATCTTCTGGGAATCCTACCTCAGTGGCATAATCCTAATAAATTTTTTATTTTATTGCCTAATAAAAGGGAGTTTAAAGACCATGTGGATCTGTAATTGAAGATTCTAGGCTTAAAGAGAGAACAATTTTATAGCAGCACAAGGGACATGGTGTTTGTTATGAGAGCAGAGCCTACCCACATCATAATTTCTGCACAGCAGATGTGGAACAGATACAGAGGAATGGCTGGAGACAGACCCCAGCTAGCCCTGAATCAGTGCTGAAGAAGTAGAAGTAAAAACAAGAGAAGGCAGCCTTTTCTAAGTTTTGCCCTGTGTGAAGTCAGCTTCCCTCCAGCTCCCAGTCACCTGGGTCACCCTGACTCTCCAACCCCAGTGCTGCAACCTGATCTCAGCTGTTTTGGGGCAGCAGAGGCACCTCACAGACCAACAATGGACCCAAATGGATCTTTTTAGCCTCTGCTCTGGCAGACTGAGCTTAAAGCTGGGCCCTTTCCCACCCTTCACATGTACACCTTCACTCCTTGACTCCAGGGAAGAGAGAAGGGTGGCAGCGGTTTTGTTCTGACCTTGGCCTGCCCAAGACAAATGCTTGAAAAGGATAAATTTCATCATGGGCTGAAAGTATGTGTACTGCAGAGTTCATGTGATATATTATTTTTAGAAATGTATCAAAGTCAGCCCATTCTAGTTCTCTTAATTTGTAGGCTCTCACATTTAAAAGTTCTGCAAACCAGCTGAAGCTGGTTGTCTATGAAGTTTAGTTGATGATGAAGTATTCCTCAAGTAATCTTCTGTCACTGAATATATAATTAAAGTATACTGCACAGGTCTGTGACTGCTCTAAGGAGGTAAGTTAGGGGTGTTTCCTTTTAAAAAAAATGGATTAATTTATAATTTTTTTTTAAATAACATCACACTGTGCCACCCTATGTTTAATTAAACAAATATGGACACATGAACATCAGGGAGAGGGAAGTTTAGTGCTCGTGATCATGTATATGCAATAAATTTCTTATCAAATCATGTTTTGTTAGTTTCTATTTCTCCAAAATTTCCTGATCCCATTCTGTTCTGGAGGAATCCTGATTGATTTACCCTCATGGGCTAAAAGAGCACTAGTTAGTGTTTTACGGTGACTTAAATAAAATAAATTTGCCACTAGATATCACTTAGAGTTTTTTTATATTTCTGCCATCAGTGAAAAGGAAATATTGGAAGTGATAAGATGTTGCAATCTCCTCTTCATCAAGATCTTCTAGCCTGCTGATTTTATCCAAAGTCAAGATGATAATATGCCACAAAGACAGACTACTCTGGAAAAGATATAGATCAGATCACTGGTTATAAAATGATCAAGAACTAACTGAAGTGGAGATTTTGTGGACTGGGCATCACAGTTTGATTGCAATATTAGGAGGGGCTAAAGATTAAATCCTTGAAGGAGTTATTTTAGGATCTTTTTTATCAAAAGCCTGAATTATTTTTTAATATAAGGGAAGAAAAATACATGAAGGATTGGAAGAAATACTCTGAGAAGAGGAAGAAAATTTACCAAAAGAAAAACACAAACTTAGGCATGAAAAGGTCAAGCACACAAAAATTTTCTGAAAACTGGGAATATGTTGAGTAAAATAGAAGGGAATTTAGAACAATATACATATTTGTTCTGCTGAATCATTAGTGTGCTTTGATGACCTAGAAATCAAAGGGTATTCTAGAACATATGAAAAATTGAAATTTTTAATATCTGTTAAACTGTGTGTGCTAGTGTAAAAGTCATAGCTGAGGAAAATTGAATCTTTATTGGCTGGAAAGGAACACAAAGCTGATTTAGACAATGGAAAGTCTTTCACAGATCAGGAACTAGAAGGGATTAATTTATTAATGTAATTATATAAGGACTGAGGGAACACATTATTGTGTTTTACAAATATAGTTTGGAAACAAACAAAGCTAACTGGCAATATTGACACAAGAATGCATAGGTATGAGTTCACAAAAAAAAAAAAGTTTCAAATTAGAAGAAGGTTTCTGATCATAAGACCAGTGGAATAACCTGCAATTTTGAGTAGTGGAGATGACAAAATATACACACCTAATCATCTGAATCCCATTTTAATAGATACTGTCTGCTGTCACCTTCAGTAAGTGAAAGTACCTTTTCATCTAGAATGGCATATAACTGCTTCTTCCCAGGATCACAGCAAGATTAATTACTGAGTGTTTCCTCTTGGGTTTTGGCATTATTCATTACTGCCTTTTTTTCTGGCAAACATTAGCTTTATCATTACTTCTGTGCCTCACACATTTAAAAAATGCTCTTAAGTTGTTCTCAGCCCCGCCAGCACATTTTTCTACCTGATGTCTTGTTCCCCTTCATAATTTCGAATTTAGAACAATCATAACATTTTTATTGTGTCATTATATTTTATGGACTGGATTCTCCTTTTCCTTAGCACTAGGCTGAAAGAAGGATTCCCAAACCTGTTTTGTGAATAAGTTTACTTCCAAAAAATAGACCAGCAAAACCCATTAAAAGTGGGGTCAGGAGGAGGAACAAGCATCCACAGATTGGAGCTCCTGTTACTAACATCACTTTGCATGTGGCGTGTTGTAAAACTATTTGTGGATAAATCACGGTTGCTTTCACCATGATTTTCCAATCATTCTGTGCCATGGAGATAAATAATGACAAAAAATTTTCTCCCTTTTGCCTGCCACTTCACAGCAAATTGTGATACCTGCCTGAGCACTCAGGAAATTACCATAACTCATGTCAAGTCAGAACAACTTTTTCCAAAGTGTTGGTGTCAAAGTCACCCCTTCTGTTTCAGGCCAGATGGAGTCCTTGAGTGACTGCTTGTCTGTATTTACTGACTGTGAGAA